>CM019148.1:293427575-293677636 GCA_009733165.1 Naja naja
GCCTTATAAGGTGTAGCACCAGCATTGGCTGCTGGTTAAGGAAATGCGATGTTGAGATAATTGGATCATGTCTCTGATCAAGGATGGAATATTGATTTCCCATCCTGTTACTATGTTGTAACTTGAGGCTGCCCTTAGATTCTACTGTGAGCATTCTTTGGAATAGATGGGACTGCAGTGTCAGGGAGTAAAAACAGCATCCCTACTAATTAGAGATGATAGACTGTGCTTTTCTTTTGCTGTCAATTTTGATTAAATAAAACCCAGAAAATAATCTAAGAAACATATCTTTATTTATAAAAATAATAAACCTAGCTGACTACATTACTGGCAGCTAATCTCACACAGGCATATATAAAAGTTACAGGAAGTAATAGGAAGTGAAGAAAAAGACTTTTGAAGCATGCGCAGTAAATCAGAAATCACAAGACAGTCTTATCTCGTTGCTATAGAGACAAGTTAACAAATGTTCTAGCAGGCTCTGGTAATTGCCTGCAAATCTTAACCTAGAAGCTTAACAGACAAATCAAAAAATGTAGTGACATGCAGAGATCATTGTTTAGGAGCAGGGAGGTTGTACAGGTAGTCTTTGATTTACAGCTGGTCATTTAATGACCTTTCAAAGTTATAATGGTTCAGAAAGGGTGCTTTATAGTCTATAAAGCACTTCTGGCTATCATAAAATGTCACACAATCCCTGATTATGCAGGGTTTGGGTTTGGCTAGTCTAGAGAAAAGAAGGTCTAGGGGGGACATGATAGCAGTATTCCAATATTTGAGAGGCTACCGCAAAGCGGAGGGGATCAGTTGATTTTCCAAAGCATCAGAGGGCAGGACAAGAAACAATGGATGGAAACTAATCAAGGAGAGAAGCAACCTGGAATTGAGGAGAAACTTCCTAACAGTGAGGACAATTAACCAGTGGAACAGTTGGCCTTCAGAAGTTGGGGGTGCTTCATCACTGGATGTTTTTAAGAAGAGTCTAAACAGTCACTTGTCTGAATTGGTATAGGGGCTGGACTAGAAGTCCTCCAAGCTCTATTCCCTTCCAGCTCTATCCTGATTCTGATTATGATCTGGGTGTTTAGCAACCTATTTGCCCTTCCAACCAGTTCCCAAGCATCCCACAATTATGTGATTGACATTTGCAAAATTCTTTGCCAGCTTGGCCAGAAAGTAAATGGGTCAACCCTCACTTAACAACTGTCCTGTTTAGTGACCATTTAAGGATACAATGGTGCTGAAAAAGTAACATTGCAACCAACCTTTGCACTTATGATTGTTGCAGTGTCCCTGCAATCACATGATCAAAATTATATAATTTTGCAGCTGCTGGGTGTTTATGACCATTTCAATGTCCCATCATTTGTGCATTTCACAGCCAGCTCCCAAAAATCAAATCAATCAAGAATTCAGCAGTGAAATTACAAGCCCTGGTCACATGATGTCTTATATAATGATGGCAGAGACACTGACTGATGTCATAAATTTGGCATAGTCACTTGATGTTTTATTTAATGACCTGTCACTTAATATCAGAGTTGCCAGGCCCAATTGAGGTCATTAAATGAGTACTACCTACCTAAGTCTTCAACTTATGACATTTTATTTAATGACTGTTCAAAGTTACAATGGCATTGAAAATGCCATTGACCATTTTTCACACAACATTTGTATCCCCATGATCATGTGATCAAAATTCAGATGCTTGGCAACTTACTCATATATATGACTTTTGCTGTGTCCTAAGGTCATGTGATCAATTTTTGTGACCCTCTGACAAGCAAAGTCAATGGGGGAAACCAGATTCACTTAACAACCAGGTGACATCCACTGTGGTGATTCACTTAACAACTGTGGGAAGAAAGGTCGTAAAATGGGGCCTAAGTCACTTAACAAATGTGTCGCTTAACAACAGAGATTTTGGGCTCAATTGTACTACTAATTTAACCATCTTTTTAATATGGAATAAAAACCACTTCAAAATCAAATCAAGAACTTAAAGAACAGGGAATTACAATTGATTAGTGGCCATATCTTCAAATTCAAAACAGATACAAAACAGACTCAGAAGAATTTGGATTCGACATGGGGCAAAATCAATTAGACAAAATCTTAATTGGACCAGAACAAAAATATATATCCAAAACATATAGATAACTGTTAGACTTTAAAATGGAAGAGGAAACAGTTTTTTTTAAACAAGTTTTATTCAATTTTCCACATTTTAACGTCTCTTTTCAGTAAACAGCATGATTACAGGTTTGACATATACATACAAATATGACCATAACTACACATTCAGTTTTTATATTCAATTTCTTATCTTAACAATGTTTTTATATATTTTCTATTTTATCATATTGTTCCAAATGTTTATCTCATTATTTAATTTACATATATTAACTTCATAATTATTATATTTTAATACTTTTGGCTGTCACATTTGTATATTCCTCTTAAATTCTAATTTATAACACTCCTTCTATAAATTGGTTTCCCCTGAAATAATTTAAGTGCACCACCTTTGAGTTACATATTCTTCCATTAAATATTAACATTTTATTACCTAGCACATTAAAATTACTAATCCCATTTAAGATTATATAACACATATAAGTCAGGTTCTGCATGGTTTCCCCTTTCTAATCTTAATTTCATAAAGTTTATCTAGTTTCAGAAAAAAAGAACATGTTAATCTGCTCATTTAATAGGCCCTGATGTTAACTCCATTTCATCTCACCTCCTATATCATTTCATTTATTTTAATATATTTAAGATATTTAAGATATTTCAATGTGTTCAATAAACATATTTCATTATTTATTGCAATTATCTTTATAGGTAATAAAGAGCATAAAATTCCATTATCAATGAAATAACAATTAGTCAACCCTCATGCCAATTTCACCTTCAAATCTCCTCCTACACTATTACATTTATTATTTATTCCATTCATACTTAAATCAAGAGAAATAAAAGAAAGTCAGCATTCCAATCCTCAGAAAAGAAAGATTCAATATATTTAATAATCATGTTCCATATGTTCATTATATTTATTTCTTATACATAAAGGAGGAGAGCTTTACCAAAAATAACACTTCTATTATCCATCTTCTATGTCCCCTTTTCACAACTAAAATTTATCTATATTATTCCCTACACCTTGCAGAACCCCTCTCCCAAGGTTATTCAACCATTATCTCTGTGTAAGTTTACTCCCATTTTTCAAATTTCCCATATTCCTTTATTCCCAGATCCTGTTTCTTCTGCCTTCCATCCCTAACATTTCCCCTTTTATTATTTCACTCCAATTTTTAACCCCTTCTCTCTTTTTGACTATCTTCCAGCCTTCAAGTTTCTGCTGATTCTTTTCCCCTTTTTTATTTTCCAGATATTTCCCTCTTTACTCAATTTCTCAACCCTCCGGTATTTTTCCCAATTCTTTTCCTCTTTCCCTCTGGGTTCCTTTGTTCTCGACGATAATAGTTAAAGATGGCCCCTTCTGGAATTTGCTCCACCTCTTCTTCGATACTTTGTTGTTCATACTCTGCGACTGCCTCTTCAAGAAATTTAAAAAGGGCCAAAAGTTTCACCTTTTTCCTGCAAGGTTTTCTTAATTTTACCCAGTTCCAGTTTTAGTGCCTGAAAGGATATTTCCATTTTACAATTTTTATTTAATCCAATTGATGTCTTTAAAGTTAATTCCCAAAAAACCGGCTTCTGTTTCTTTCTTCTCAGCTTTTAGTCCTCAATTAGTCCAATACCAAGTCCATAACGAAATCAGCAAAATCCAAAAGCAAAGTCTTCATATATCTTTCTTTACTTCAATATTTCAATTTTGGAAACTCTTATTTTATTATGTCAGTTTTCTTTGTATTTTAGGAGACAGGTTCTTTAAAAAAAAGTCAAGTTAAGTTTGACTCAGGTGGCGCTTTGTTCTAACAAATCCACAGCTCCTCTTTTCTTTTCCTTCCCAGTTATTCAGAGCTTTTCAAGCCACACAATCCACAAAAGGATCCAATTGGTAAACATTTCCTCCTTAACAGTCTTTAGCAGTCTATAAATCAGCTTAAATTAATGCTTAAATGAAATCAAAATATACTCATCCGAGTGGCTGTATAATTTCTTTATGGCTTCTACCTCTCTCGGCTCAAGCTCCGTCCTTTCACAAAGAATTCACACCTTTTTTTAAACCTCTTTCAGTTCGCAGCTGAATTCTTTCTTAAGAATGCTTTGTAGTGTTAATCCAGAGGGTAATTTTCAGTTGATTATTTAGTCCCGTATTTCATGCTGTCTGCTTCTTTAACTCTCTCCTGCCCAATGCTTCTTCTAGTCTTATTCTCCCCTTCGGGGTGGCCATTAGACCACCGCTTCTGGCGTCTTGGGAGGAGCTGTGCCAGTCCAGGGAGGGGATTTGCGACTCCCCTCCACCTGGCTGATGGTCTCCCCTTCCTCCGCCGCCCCTACGAGGCAGCTTCTGCCCCAGATCTAAAAGATCGGGGCTCTCCAACGCCGAAGCACAAACCAAGCCGCGAAGAACAATCGCAGAAAGGTCTGTCCTCAGGGAGGCTCAAAACCAGAAGTCAAGAGGAAACAGTTAAGAATACTATGATAGCATGAGTGCAGAATTTCGGTTATAATATAGATTTAGAAGAATGGGAAAAATTATGGAATATGAACTATAAATTAACAACAGACTCAACATATAAAGAACATTTATATAAAATGTTTTATCAATGGCACTTAGTCCCGGCAAGATTAGCCAAGATATACCCAAATACAAGCCCAAAATGTTGGAAGTGTCAACAAGTTGACAGTACCTTTTACCATATGTGGTGGCTATGCCCCAAGGATCTATTGGACCAAAATCAAAGATTGGATATAAGGAATTATGGGATATCAAATTGAACTCAAACCAGACCTTTATTTATTGGGGATAATTAAAGACCAATACCCAAAAAAGATAAAATACATAATCTTACATATTATAACAGCAGCCAGAATAGCTTATGCGCAAATGTGGAAAGGGTCTAATGTTCCAACAGAAGAATTAGTCTTACAAAAAATAACAGATTACACAGAAATGGATATGCTTACATTAAAAATGAAGGAAAAAGAAAAATCCAGTTACTATTCAATTTGGCATAGATGGTACGAATGGTTAGAAAATAGAGATAAGGAATGAAAAGCAAAGATTACATAGGAGAATCCTTAAGAGAATGATATATAGATATGCAGTTATGTAAAATAGATAAAGATAGATATTAATAATTTACAAGAGCCTTGGTGGCTCAGGCTGTAAATGCCTGCTCTTAAGATCCAGCTGTCTACAATTACTGTAGGCTCGAATCCCACCAGGCTCAAGGTTGACTCAGCCTTCCATCCTCTCGGGGTAGGTAAATTGAGGACCCAAGATTGTTGGGGGCAATTAGCTGACCTTGTAAAAATGCCACTTAGTAATAATAAGCAGGCATATACAATGGAATGAAGGCTATTGCTGAGCACACTGGGTTGTATCCCAAAATTGTAAGCCCTGAGTCTTCGGAGAAGGGCTGGCATATAAATGTAATTAAAAAAAAAAACAAATATAAGTAAGGACAATAATCATTAGTGAAGTATATGAATAGATGATAGAAAATGTCAGATAATATTGGTGGCTCAGGCTGTAAATGCCTGCTTTTAAGATCCAGCTGTCTACAATTACTGTAGGCTCGAATCCCACCAGGCTCAAGGTTGACTCAGCCTTCCATCCTCTCGGGGTAGGTAAATTGAGGACCAGATTGTTGGGGCAATTAGCTGACCTTGTAAAATGCTGCTTAGTAATAAGCAGGCATATACAATGGAATGAAGGCTATTGCTGAGCACACTGGGTTGTATCCCAAAAATTGTAAGTCCTGAGTCTTCGGAGAAGACTTACAAAGCCCTTAATGGCGTGGGTGCAGGGGCGGATCGCCTCTGCCTGCATCACAGTCCAATCGCCCCGTGTCTCCCATAGGAGGGCCTTCTGGGAATATGTCTCAGGCATTGTCGCTGGCGGTTCCCAGAGCTAGGCCTTTTCTGTGGGAGCGCCCGCCCTGTGGAATCAGCTTCCTGATCTGCGTTTGGCCCTGATCTCCGCTCCTTCGTCGAGACTTGAAGACCTGGCTGTTTCAGCAGGCCGGCCTGGATTGACCTGGGGGTGGGTAGTTTTAATTTGTTTGTTTTTAGTGATTTTATTGTTTTAACTTTTGGTAATTTGGACTTGTTTTTATTTGTATTACTGTATATCTTTTTGTATGTTCGCCACCCTGAGCCTTTGGGAGTAGGGCGGCATACAAGTCTAAATAAATAAATAAATAAATAAATAAATATAAATGTAATTAAAAAATAAAAAATAAAAAAAATAAAAAAAATATTGTATGTTGATGCAAAATGCTGTCGAAAATGTAAATATGATTTGTACTGGTGGAAAAACAATAAAAATAATTTGGAAAAAACCACAACTTCTATGAGACATTCCAAGCATTTTCTCTTTCAAATTTGGCAATCTTATATACATTTTTGAAAAACAGGGGAAAAAATAGTCCTGTGAGAAAATGAAAGAGTGTAATTACTGCTAGCAGGCATTACTATCTCAAAAAGGAACATTTTGTTCCCCAGACAATTGTGTCAACACATATCACATATCTTTCCTGGCCAAAGAGGTTGGTGGCATAGTGAACTGAGGCTGTATGACAGCAATATTTATTTATTTATTTATTTATTTATTTATTTATTTATTTATTTATTCGACTTGTATGCCACCCCCTCTCCAAAAGGACTCGGGGCGGCTCACAGATAAAAACAATACAATAAGTTAAATTAGCTAAAATGGAATTAAATTACAACAAGCCAAATTAGACTAAAAATCCCGTAATAAATAAGAAACCCATTCCCCAAGGAGTCAGCACAGCCCAGCCTGTTCAAACAACCAGGTTTTTAGGTCATGACGGAAGGTGCGGAGGTCAGGGGCCAGGCGGAGCCCCAGAGGTAGTTGGTTCCAGAGAGCGGGAGCCGCTACAGAGTAGGCCCTTCCCTGGGATACCGCCAACCGACACTGAGTCGCAGATGGCACCCTGAGAAGTCCCTGCCTGTGTGTTCGTACAGGGCAGTTGGTATTCGATGCCGGCAGTAGACACTCCCGAAAATAACCCGGACCCATGTCTCGTAGGACTTTGAATGTTAATACTAGGACCTTGAATCTCATCCGAAGGACAAGCGGTAGCCAATGCAGCTCACGCAGGAAGGGTGTAACATGGGAGTACTGGGAAGCTCCCATCACAACCCGCGCAGCCGCATTCTGCACCAGCTGAAGCCTCCGGATGGTATGCAAGGGCAGTCCTAAATAGAGAGCATTGCAGTAGTCGAGCCGGGAGGTAACAAGTGCCTGAGTGACAGTGCGCAGGGCATCTCGGTCCAGATATGGGCACAGCTGGTGAACCAGCCAAACCTGGGCAAATGCCCCCCTGGCCACGGCGCCCACCTGCTCCTCCATCCTGAGCCGTGAGTCCAGGAGGACCCCCAAGTTCCGTGCCCTGACCACAGGGGGTAACACCTCTCCCCCCATGATCAAAGATGGAATCTCCTGACTGGACTGAGATGTCGGTATGCACACCCACTCTGCCTTGGCTGGATTGAGCCGAAGCATGTTCCTGTCCATCCAGATCCGTACCACATCCAGACAATGGGATACCATGGAGAGGGCATCACTGATGTGACCTGGGGTAGAGATGTACAACTGCATATCATCAGTGTACTGATGATACTTCACCCCAAAGCCATGGATGATCTTGCCCAGTGGCTTCATATAGATGTTGAACAGGAAGGGTGAGAGAACTGACCCCTGAGGGACCCCACAAGTGAGAGCCCTCAGCGCCGACCTCTGCCCCCCTGCCAACACCAATTGCGAGCATCCCGAGAGGAAGGAGGAGAACCACTACAATACAGTTCCTCCCACTCCCAACCCCCCGAGACGCTGCAACAGGATACCATGGTCGATGGTATCGAAAGCCACTGAAGGGAAGAATCTGTAGATGTATGTCTCAAATAGATCTGTGTGAATTATTTGTCTGTATCTGGGAACAGAAGCAATTGAATTTACATATGAAAATGACTGTGAGAGTGTTAATTTTTGGCTGCAGCAAGAAGAGAATTCAATGCATATGCTAATCGTCAATGTTTGCAAGTTTTTGCTTTAATGGGATTAGATACCACTGGAATCTATCCAAATTTGTACACTTGTATTGGCATCTTATGTTCATGTTAATGACTCTTCTCTTTTTTTAAAAAAAATTACTCCCACGTCTACAATTTTGGCTTCTTATTTGAAGTTCTTGCAGCATTTTTGATTATTTTGGCCACTTCATATAATGTACATATATAAAAATGCAGCATCTTTAATTCTTCATTGGAAATTTCCAGAGTGCACATACACAATATTTAACTACTGGTTTAAATTATAGTTTTAGCACTCTTAGTAAATTGAAAGATCTAAAGGCATCATCTTTGAATCTTTATCTCATTAGAAATCAATAATAAAAATTCATTGTAGATTGATGGTCCTGATATGAGCATCAGATGCTTTTAACCAAGGGTCAGGTAGATCAGTGTATCAATGTGCACTTTATATATGCAATATTATGCTGAAAAGGGGCTGTGTGTATGTATTTGTTTTCCAAAAAAATATCTGTTGTTGTTTTTTTAAAAAAGATTCACTGTCACTGGAATATTCCAGTACAATAAGGCTGATAACTTATGGCTAATCAAAGTCCTATAATAAAAGCATTTTATAGCATTTTATGGAAAATGCACATGCATTTTCCAAAATTGCACTGTGAAGATTACTTATAGGGTAAATTTGGTTACAGGTAGATCTCACTTAGCAATGGTAATTGGGGTCAGAAACTCTATTGCTAAGCAACACGTTCATAAAATGTGATGTCATATGACCGCATGACTTTTTAAAAATATATATTTATTTTATTAAGCATTTTAGTAGCAGCAGTAAAAACTAATACAACCTAAACTTCAAGAAAGCGAAGATAATGACCATTTATATTGGTAAAGTGACAATATAGGTTATCTATATAGAAGAAGAAATATAAGAAAAAAAATGGTCTCAGGGGAGATGCACTTAATATTTGTATTTTTTTCCTTTTTTGTATTTAGATTTATATGTATATGTTTATATTATTTAGATATGTATTATGTTTATATTATTTGTATCTAAAATAAAAACATATTTTTTTAAAAAAAATATCATTTAGTTACCATATTATATATTCATGTATAAGTACCTTATTATACATGTCTTTGTAAATAAATATATTTTGAACTTTGAAAAAGAAAAAGTTCCCAAGGTCATTCTCTTGGTTCATCATTTGTATTTCCTTGTTAATTTTTAAAACTTCAACCAATTTCTTTTGTATATTCAGTAAAGCATCCTTTTCCAAAGCTTTTTTTTTGCCTTGTGTAGCTTCATTTTCAATACTTTCTCTATTTTGTCAGATAAAGTTTGTTTGACAACTGCCATTCCTTTATTAACATCTTTTAGACATAATTAATTCGTAGAGCCAGACATCATTACTAATAGTGTTGATATTGTTAGTTACTAATTTCTGACTCCATTCTCTAAAGACCTCCTTTAATATTTCTGATGATACAATGTTTTATGTCATTTTCTAAGTCCAAGTGATATCAAGTTTGGGCTTGTATTTTTTCTTCTTCTTAATTGCCAATCACAGCTGATAAACAGCTCCTCTATTGTGAGCCATCTCAAAGAAAGCGATTGCATAGGGGACAAAGGAAGTGATACAAAGACACATTGAAAGCCTCCTTCAAGTCCCTGGATTTTGACACCACCTCCTGGGAAACCCTGGCACAAGATCGATCGACATGGCACACCAGCCACCTGCAGACATACCATGGATAGCCCACAACCTGTTAGATGTCAAGGTCCTTTTTGAACATGATGGACGAACATCATCAATTGCCAATGCAGCTTATGGATTCATACGATATGTGCAGCACCATTTACTGCCTGCCCTGTCTGTACCCTATGACCTATGACCCTATCCTGATTGTACCCTATGACTATCATTAAGTGTTGTACGTTATGATTCTTGATTCTTAATGAATGTATCTTTTCTTGTATGTATACTGAGAGTATTTACACCAAGACAAATTCCTTGTGTGTCCAATCACACTTGGCCAATGAAGTATTCAATTCAATTCAATTCAACTCATTCTGTACCAGTCCAAATACTCTTCAAGAGCAGCTCCACGTGCAGTACAAAATACAGTAGTCCAGTCCGGATTAACTATTAGCTGGACTCACCTGTCCAGGAATGGGCACATCTGATGAACCACCAAAATTTGCACACTCTTACCATGACTGCCACATATTCCTTTAGCAGGAGCTATTTGCTCAGGAGGATCCTAAGATTGCACACTGGATATGTCTGGGCCAGTGTCTCTTGCTCCCCCCCCCACTCCCACTATCCAGAACCAAATATGAAAGGTTCCCAAAACCAAGAGGGTCAAAAATCCAGAGCTCCCTTTTTGCTGTAAAGTTAGATATTTTCTGTAGATGTTGAAGTTTTAGTTGCTACTGATGAATTAGGGTTACAACCAGTTTCATATTTTATTGATTTTCTTCCCTGGGTTTTATTGAGTGTACTGTTTTTAATTGTATTATAAGCCACCAAGAGTTATTCTGATTATGAAGGTCTATAAGTAATAAGCTGTAATTTAGCTTAGAATGGACCAGTTTCAACTATAATAGCAATTCTACTATTTTAGTCTTTGAAAATCTATTTCTAATGTAATAAGCACAATACCATCAATTAGAGCACAGAATTGCATGTTGTTTGCTGCAATTATGTTGGTGTTGTCTTCTCACACATATAGATTCAGAGAGTATTAAAGCTAGTTTTCAATCAAATAAGTTTTCAATGTGCTGACATGAAGGAATACCTTTCTATTCCATCCTAGAATATTCACAAAAATAATCATAAAGTTTATGTACATTGTTTTTCTTTCTAGATACAAAATTTTGAAGTAAATATAAATGAATCCATTTTTCTGAAAGTCTTGTGAAATAAATGTGTCAGTGGCATTATTTCTGTCTAAAATAGGATTATCTATCCATGATACTTGGAGATTTTGTAATATAGTTCTTGTCCCAATGGTATTCTTAAGCCTTCTGCTTTTCAGTGTCTCTCAGATAAAATAGAGTGGTCAAATCTGCTCACTTTCTTTTTATTCAGATGTCTTCTAAAGCTCTATGGCCTTCATTGTCCTTTCATGATGGATGAGAAGAAAAGCAAGCAACTCAAGTGGTTGCATTTGTTTAGTTTCTTTTCTTAAGGCAATTTGCAAAAATTAGTAGAAATGAACAGAATGGCCAAAAACAACCCTCAAGAGTCCATCAACATGATGTTTATGAAAAGCTGTACTATTATTTATGTTTTTAACCATTGACTATGTTTTTTACTTGTTCTTGTTTTGGTTTTAATTGTTATCTATCCAAAGTCATGTACTCAAGATGGACAGGCAGGCAGGCAAGCAGGCAGGCAGGCAGGCAGGCAGGCAGGATAGATGATAGATAGATAGATGATAGATAGATAGATAGATAGATAGATAGATAGATAGATAGATAGATAGACAGACAGACAGACAGACACTGTGTGTGTGTGTGTGTGTGTGTGTGTTTTCGTAGATTTTCACAGGTAAAGGCATGTCTTGGTGTATTCGGGTCTTGTCCCGTGTAAGATTGAGAATACCTTGGCAACGTTTCAACCAAATCTCATCCATCATCTTCAGGCTGGTGTCTTCAGCTTCGTTCTTCTGGGAGAAGTGTGTGATCATGGCTGTTTTTCCCTTTTAAACTCGAGAGTTGGCTGTGTTGTTACTTCTTGATTGGTTGATGGAGTTGATGTATGCAGATTGGATGGCTTTTTCCTGAGACCCTGTGTGGCTGAGATGCTGGCTGTGTGTCTCTCAGCCTTTTGTGTTGTAACGACCTGGGTAATGGGCTGTGTGATGACCTTCTGAGTTCTATTGTTGTGACATCCTGGGTGTGGTGCTGTAATCTCCTGGGTCATTGTCTGTGTTGCAACCTCCTGATGTTTTGTGTTGAAATCTCCTGAGTTCTGTGATGTAGTGTCCTGGGTGGAAAACTGTGATGTGACATTCTGGGCCTTGGTTTGGCTCCAAGTTTGAGGTCTGGCTATGTGTTTATAGCGTGTGTCAGTTTGCTTAGTTTGGGGGTCAGAGGGTGGTGTAGCAGCTGGTGTTGCAGCCATGGTCTAGTTTCTGGATGGTGGTTGCCTTTCATCTGTGGCGTGGGCTTGGGTTTGAGTCAGGTGAAGGAGATTGGTGGTGGCATCATGTGTTATTTTGGGTCCAGTGTTGGTTTTTGTGGCTGGGACTCGTTTGTTGACTAGGACTAGTTTCCAGATGTCTGGTAGGTGGGAAGTATCATCCCGTTTATTCATGTTATGGGGGTGTTTCTCTATTTCGATGGCTTCCCTAATTATTCTCTTGTTGAAGTGTTCAGTATTGGAGATAAGTTTGGATCCCTCAAAATCAATTTCATGTCCTGTGGCTTTAAGGTGCTGGAAAAGGGAGGAAGTTTTTTCTTCTTTTCTGACCAAACCAACAGGGACCTACTCACCCTCCACCTCAAACTCAGTAACAAAATCCACCCAGCACTCTGGGACAAATCCAAACAACTAGCCCTCTGGAGAGCCGAAACAGAAACCTTTCACAAGACAGACACACACACCAACAAACTCCACAGACTAGAGAAACGCCAGAAGCCCCAAACAACAATGCATGAAACAAACAGTACACAACATATCAGACAGCATGAAACCAACCAACAAGCCCCCACAACAATAGACAGAACACAAACAGACTCACCATGGCAGAAACCAATGTCCCATCCCAATGGATTCAACTTTGCTGTCGCCCCCAAACGCATCCCCACTGAAAACATCATATGTGGAGTTGAAGCTAGCCTAACCAAAATTAACCCAGACACAGCCAATAAAATCAGACTTGAAGTCACCAACGTCCTCTGCTCCAGCAGTCCACCCAGAAGCAACTTACACAAAGAAGAACAAAAAGCACTCAGCAACTTGAGGAAAGACAACAACATAATCATCCTCCCAGCAGACAAAGGCAACGCCACAGTCGTGATGAACACATCTGACTACCAATCCAAACTATCCAACCTATTCCAAGACCCCGCTTACAAACCTCTAAACACAGACCCCACCACCTACCTGGAGAAAACCACCAAATCCAAAATAAAAGCCTCGCCCATCAGTGAAGAAATCCAACAAAGAATCATCCCCAGAGAAAAATCATCTAGATGCCCTAAGCTCTATGGCCTCCCCAAGATACACAAAGAAGGAACACCACTCAGACCCATAGTCAGCTCCATAGGCTCACCTCTACAGAACCTTGCCAAATTTCTTGCCAAACAACTCCAGCCCTACACAGAATCCATCACCTCACACGTACAAAACTCTTTCCACTTCATAGAAACAATAAAGAAACAAAACCTACAACCCAGCGACCTACTTGTGAGCTTCGATGTCATATCCCTCTTCACCAAAGTACCTATTAAAGAAGCCTTGACAGCTATCCAAAACAAATACAACCCCCTAAGCACATCCTAGATCTGACCAACCATTGCCTTTCCAACACATACTTCATCCACAATGGACAAAGATATAAACAGATAGAAGGAGCACCTCTCACCGTCGCCTAACCTATACATGGAACATTTTGAAACCAATGCTCTAGACAAATCCGAATACAAACCCAAACTCTGGCTTAGATATGTAGATGACACTTTCGTAATTTGGCCACACGGAAAGAAAAACTGGACAACTTCCTCACACATCTCAACAGCCTACACCCCAAAATACAATTTACCATGGAAACAGAAACCAACAATCAACTTCCGTTCCTGGACGTCCTATTTACAAAAACCCAATGGCTCCCTAGGACACACCATCTACCAGAAAAAGACACACACTAACCGCTACTTAAATGCACAATCCCATCACCACCCTGCATAGATCAACTCTGTAGCCAAGACCCTCATCTCCAGAACCAAACGCCTAGCTGACAAAGACCACTTGAGAACAGAATTACACACCCTCACTAACGTATTAATGTCCAATGGATTCCAAAGAAGCACAATCACCAACCTAATCCTAAGGGAGACTCCCCCCAAAAACCAAGACACAGAACAGGACAATGGCATCACCCTCCTCCCTTACATCAAAGGCACCACAGATAAAATCAGCAAAATTCTTCACAAACACAATATCAGGACAGCCTTTGGCACTGATCAAAAAATAGCCAACATCTTAAGAAACCCCAAAGACAAGATCCAGCTAGAAAACCAAGGAGTTTATAAAATACCGTGCAAAATTTGCCCAGCCACATACATTGGACAAACCAACAGGAGAATAAATGCATGCAACGCAGAACACAAGAACACAGTCAGATGTTCTGTGGTGTAGTGTCCTGGGTGGAAGGCTGTGATGTGACATTCCGGGCCTTGGTTTGGCGCCGAGTTTGAGCCAAACCAAGGCCTGGAATGTCACATCACAGCCTTCCACCCAGGATACTACATCATGGAACTCAGGAGATTACAACACAAAATATCAGGAGGTTGCAACACAGACAACGACCCAGGAGATTACAGCACAAGACCCAGGATGTTACAACAATAGAACTCAGAAGATCATCACACAGCCCATTACCCAGGTCGTTACAACACAAAAGGCTGAGAGACACATAGCCAGTATCTCAGCCACACAGGGTCTTATGAAAAAGCCAACCAATCTGCATACATCAACTCCATCAACCAATCAAGAAGTAACAACACAACCAACTCTGGAGTTTAAAAGGGAGAAACAGCCACTATCACACACTTCTCCCAGGAGAACGAAGCTGAAGATACCAGCCTGAAGATGACGGATGAGATTTCGTCAAACGTTGCCAAGGTATTCTCAACCTTACAGGACAAGACCGAATACACCAAGACCTACATATATATATATATATATATATATATATATATATATATATATTCCTATTTCTTAACTGTTTATCTCCCATCAATAAATTTAAACATTAAAACCCAAATAATTTAGAATAAAAAGTGTTGAAATTATAAAACAAAACATTATAAAAATTTCAGGAGCAGAAGAGTTCCAAGATGGAGGGGATTAACACAGGGGTGGGATTCTACCAGTTCGGACCAGTTTGGGTGAATCAGTAGTTCTTGTCAGCATTTGACCCTGCCCACCTGCCCCTGCTCTTTCTTGTGCTTTATTTCCTGGTTTATTTTAGCACAGCTGATTCGAACGGCAGAGTGATTTGCCATGCCTCAGCTGTTTTAGTTCCAGGGGCTGCAGTAGAAGATAAGCAATTCAGTTGAAAATAGGTTTTATTTTTAATGTAAAGCATGCATATGTGTGTGCAAATTGTTGTCACATCAGTTGAATCGCACCACTGGATTAACGGTTGTTATTATATAGGTGGTATTAACAGTCTTACTCCAAATATTCAAAAACTTGCTAATGGATTAAAAATAATGTGTTTCCAGATGTATATACTTATTTAATTCTATTTTAGTACCACCCAACTCCAGAATATCTCTGGAATTCTAATTCATTTGTCTGGTTATGCATGGGTAATAAATATTTATTTGATCAAGCAGTAGGGTTGGATCAACTGTCTTTGGAAAACAGATAATTTGCTATTCTTGTATATTAGGAGCCGTGGTGGCACAGTGATTAGAATGCAGTATTGCAGGCTAACTCACTGCTTACTGCCAGGAGTTTCATCCTGACTGGCTCAAGACTGACTCAACCTTCCATCCTTCTGGAATCTGTAAATGACCCAGATTGTTGAGGGCAATATGCTGAATCTGTAAACCTCTTAGAGAGGGCTGTAAAGCTCTATGGAGGGATATATAAGTCTAAGTGCTATTGTGATATACAGTATATGTGGGTTGCTGTAGCAGCAAAGCGGAGCCCATAAAGTAACAGACCAGAGCAGAGGTGGTATTCAGCAGGTTCTGACCAGTTCTGAAGAACCGATAGTGGAAATTTTGAGTAGTTCAGAGAACCGGCAAATACCACCTCTGACTGGAGATTTCACAGTATCTTTCCCCTGCCACGCCCACCAAGCCATGCCCACAGAACCAGTAGTAAAAAAAATTGAATCCCACCACTGGACCGGAGGTCTCAAATTTCCATTCCCAGAGACCCTGTGGCATCTACACAGTCTAGGTACTACATCTGTAGAGTGACTTGGTTATTCTGCCTCCCATGGAGTGCCTGCCTGGGTATAACCCTGGGATGTCAGAGAGAGATGGAGTTCCCACACCTCATGTCACTTTGTGACAATCTGAAAGGAAATAAAGAAATAACAACTCTATTGCAACAAGTGACAAGTCAAATCATACATACACAAACTTTTTGAGATACAGATATGGCTATAGTTCCATTTCATGAAATCATGAATGTTTTTACAAAAAAAAGGGAAAGAGAAAAGGTAAAAATCCTCTTTTTATATGCAATTCACATGGAAAACATTCAGCGCTGGAGGAGGTGATAAAAATATAGAGCTGTTCAAAACACAGATAGCATCTGAAGAGAACATCAAATAGAAAAATACAGCCGACAGTATAAAGCTCTGAGCCAAATACACAGATCTTTTACTGTACTAATATAGAGGCAGCTCTGATGTAAAAAGGTGCTAATTTGCATAACCACATAAGGACTGCTCTTATAAAGGACCACAATCAACAGAAATAACAAATTAGACTATTATTATTATAATTAGACACCCACTGTCAAATTAAAAGTAATCTTATACAATGTTTCTAACTAACGTTTTACTTTTCAAAGCTAAAAGACAATCTCTGTTCTTTCTGAGCTCCCTATTAGAGCTCTGGGACTGCTGGGTAGATGGAAGACTCTCTGTTTCTCTTTTCAGTCCTAGTTCCTAATTTCCATCTTTGTTTTTTGTTTAAAAGAACCAATTTTTCCCTAATAGACAAGATAAGGTTTGGGTAGCCTGATATTATATGTGAGCAAGGAACTGATCTTCGCATAAATATAGATACCATTTTGTCTTAAGTTGATGAATGTGGATTACAACTCAGTTGTACGTGGCTGTCAGTTAATGTGAGGATTAAGTTAAGTGAAGTGAAGTTAAGTGAAGATCACTTTAGCCATGTATGTGTAGGCTTCCCCATGCACACATCTTTACCTCAGGAGGAGATGGGTGAGACATTCCATCACTCTTTCTTCAAACTTCCTGCCTTATGTAAATCTAAAATGTCCTGCCAGAATGTCTATGGAGATTCTTAGTCATCCAAGTCATGGCTGTCCAAAGATGCTTTTTCAAGAGGCAATTTGTCTTTCTGGGTTTTCTTTGAAGACATTTTGCTTCTCTTCCAAGAAGCCTCTTCAACTATAGGGCTGAAAAAGAGCTAAAGAAACTTCTTGGATGAGAAGTGAAATGTCTTCAACAAAAAACCAGAAAGTCCAGTTGTCTCTTGAAAAAGTACCTTCAGGATTTCCTATTAGAATGGAGCTATGGATCTCAGCAGAGAGAAAGGTGCTTATTAGGCAGATTCAGATGAAGGAGCTGGTAACTAGAGACATTTGTAGGAAAAGGAAAATCTCATAGGTCCCATAGCTTTTTACTCACAATAACTTTGCAAGTCTGAATGTACATATACAGGTAGTCCTCAAATTAGGGCTACAATTGAGCCCAAAATTTATGTTGTTAGGTGAGACAGTTGTTAAGTGAACTTCACCAAATTTTACAACCTTTTTTTACCACAGTTGTTAAGTGAATCAGTGCAGTCGTTAAGTTAGTAACACAATCTGATTTCCCCATTGACTTTGCTTGTCAGAAGGTCACACATGATCCTGGGACACTGCAACTGTCATAAATATGAGTCAGTTGCCACGTGTTTGAATTTTGATCACATGACCATGGGGATACTTCAATGGTCATGTGGAAAACAATTATAATTCTCTTTTGTTCTGACCCAAACCTTGTTCCAAGGAAACAAGCACAAAACAGAGGTAACAGCAAAACCTTTTAATGATTCTTTACTAATTCTGTTCCTTCACGGTTAAAAGGCTGTTTCAAACTAATTGTCTCTGATAAGAATGAGCCTTGCCAAGGTTGTGCAAGGCTGCCCAGAACACTAGAAATACTATTATTATTTATTTACTATTACTAAGAAATATTTCAAACAAAAAGAGTCTCCAAACACCAACTAAGATTCCGAACGTCCACCAGGCTTGAGTGCAAAAACTTCTTTGCTTCCTCCAAAGAACTCTGGTTTTTCAGCTGGCTTTTATCTCTTAAGGGAGGGCCATTACCTTGCAGCCTCTCCCAGGTCGCCCATGCTGCTGCAGCTGCTCTTTCCTTCGAGCATCCCTGCGCACATGTGCACTGGGCACAGGCTCCTCAGGGACCTCTTCATCACTGCTGCCAGCCTCACAATCTCCGAAGGCAGCATTCCACTCCCTGATGGTCCTGGCCCTGTCCCTGCATCACACGCCAACCCCTCATCTGAGTCCTTGCTCTCCAAGACCTCAGCCGTCCGCACCTGCTGAGAGAACCACAACACTTTTTTTCAGTGCCATTGTAACTTTGAATGGTCACTAAATGAACTGTTGTAAGTCAAGGACTACCTGTAGGCATACATACAATTTATAGGTAGAACAAAATAGAATGAAATTTAAAAAAAGCTCAGATCAATCTACACTATCATTTTCATCTCATTCTACCTGTCCCTAGAAGGTTGCTTTTGATTCACTCATTCTCGTTATGGAATGGGCCAATTTCCATTTTCCCCATGATGGAACCGCCTCCTTTAGAAGCTCACCTGAAAGAGAGGAGAAAGGAAAACATGTAAGTTTGCTTGCTTAGACTTTCATTTTCTCAAATTTTGCTGTATTGTGAACACCACACAGAATGATTGATTGAGTCTTTCACATCTGACTTTCTGGGAGTATTTTCCTCTCCTTTTGCTACATCAGATAATTGACCTAGTTAGCCGTTCTGCAGCTTCTTCTGGTTTTAGATGTTCTGAGTTGGTGTTTATAGGACTGTGTTAAGGCCTTCAAGGTAGGCAGACTCAGGGTAAAAAAAAATAAGCATTTGGATATTTGAAAATATCTTTATTTCTAGTAGAGTGTTGGAACAAAAGCTTGAAAGCCTGCCAAGGAAATACTCTAGGTTATACCTAAAGTAATTAGGTTGGAGTTACTCTGAGTCTCTTTTCATGATTCCTCCCTCCCCTTGACTCAGGTATCTTTGCTTTAAAGATGCCTTCTCTGTCTCCCAAGGTCTGTTAAACATTCCATCACACTCTGTTTACCCAATTATTTTATCTGCCTTTGAAACCATTTGACAACAATGAAAATAATTGGCAGAAAAATGCTGGAAATATAATACCAATATTAAGCAGAATTGTATACTTTTTCCCTGAGTTTTACAATGAGACCCTCAGTCAGTTTTCTTTTTATATCTATTTTAGCTGTGGCAAAACTAATCTTTTAACCAAGCAGCATTGGATGGGGTACAATTACAGCTCTTTAATTGAGCTCTCCACATGGGATGTTGTGGGGGAACTCAAAGTATTGGGAAGGTACTTTCAAGCAGGAGGAATGTTTTACCATAGAGTGCTCCACACTGAGAAGCATTGTGTTAATACAATATTCAGGTAAGTATTTACTACTTCCAAATTTGGGGGATATCTATTTCTTTTCTTACATGTAAGCCTGCAGGGGCAATCAGAGGACTTATACACTGCTAAACTGAGCTACTTTAGTCTACCGGTTAAGGCACCAGGCTAGAAACTGGGAGATCATGAGTTCTAATCCCACTTTAGACATGGAAGTCAGCTGAGTGACTTTGGGCCAATCATTCTCTCTTGTGCCTCTCAGACTGCTGTTGTGGGGAAAACAAGAGTAGGAAGGAGTATAAGATGTATTTGCCACTTTGGGTTGTTCGTAAAAATAATAAAGGTGGTATATAAATAAATAATAGTGTCTTGATTTGCAGATTCACTGTAGTCATAAAGATGGTTTGTTGAACTAGCAGAATGTTTAAGTTCAAGTATTTGACAGCACTTGAATTGTCTCCTCTCAAGGGAGAAGCAAAACCTTTAATTTATGAAGTGCCACAACACATTACACATTGACACATCTTAATACACCACTGCATGGGAATTTACCTTTGTTTGCTTTAATTCTTCAAATTGGCTTTTATTGGGAGAAAATGTTCTATGCTATTCAAATTGTTCCTGTGTTTTCTTGTTCCTATGAGATCATTACTTTAACAGATTGTCTCGTACTGTTTATCAGTTTTGTCAAAAGTTTTAATGGGTTTTCTTAATTGGAGGTGGGAAAATGTCTTCATTTGTTGCTTCTCAATCAGGCACCCAACCTTCATTTGATGCTTCTCAATCATAACTTCCTAAGGAGGAGCTAAAAAAGTATTTGCCTTTTGTGTATCTGTATCTGTGTGTGCAGGGGTGAGGTGATGCCTAATGGTTAAGATGCTGGACTTGTAAGCTGGAAAGCTCAGGTTTGAGACCCACGTGCTAGGGACAGGGTGAGCTCCCATTCTTGTCCTAGCTCTTGCCAAACTACCAGTTCAAAAGCACACAAACGCAAGTAGATAAATAGACAGAATGGAATTGCATTCTGTATTTTCATGCTGGATTTATTTATGTATGTATGTATGTGTGTATGTATGTATGTATTTATTTATTTAATTTATATTGCCGCCTATTCACCCATGGCGACTCAAGGCAGCTTACAGAATACAAAACCACATTTAAAACAATAAAAATTAACAAAAAGAATCAAATAAATTAATATAGTACAATATAACAAAATCAAAATCTCCCCCCAACTCCCACCCCTGTTCTGACGATAGCAGACCACACAAGCCATTTAATGGGCTCCATCCCACTCTGGGTTCCACGGGTCCACTGGCAAAACCAGGTTTTCAGTGCCTTCCAGAAAAGTATTAGAGTGGGGGCCATTCTAATCTCTGGAGGAATGATATTCCAGAGAGAGGGAGCCACCATGGAGAAGGTCCTTCTTCTAGGTCCCACCAATCCCTTGGGGATTGGACCCGCAACATTCTCTGCCTCCCCACTCTGATGGGTCAGGTAGATGTGACTGGCAAGAGACGGTCCCTCAGATAACCTGGTCCCAAGCCATGAAGGCTTTAAAGGTGACAACCAGCACCTTGAATTGCACCCGGAAGCAAATCAGCAACCAATACAGCTCCTGCAGGAGAGGTGATACATGTGCACACCAGGGTCTGCACAAAACTATGTGGGCTGCTGCATTTTGCACCTACTGGAGCTTCTGGATGCTCTTTCAGGTCAGACCATGTAGAGCATGTTCAATAGTCAAGATAGGAAGTGACTAGGGCATGAATGACTGTGAGTAGGGACAGTTGGTCCAGGAAAGGGTGTAACTGGTACACAACCTGCAGTTGTGCAAAGGCCCTCCTGGCCACGATCGTCACCTGTTCTTCAAGCAAGAACCTTGGTGGTGCAGGTTGTTAAATGCCTAGCACTTAATCCCAGCTGCCTGCAATTAGTGCAGGCTTGAATCCCACCAGGCTCAAGGTTGACTCAGCCTTCCATCTCTCGGGGTAGGTAAATTGAGGACCCAAGATTGTTGGGGGCAATAAGCTGACTTTGTAAAAAATGCCACTTAGTAATAAGCAGGCATGTACAATGGAATGAAGGCTATTGCTGAGCACATTGGGTTGCGCTCCAAAAATTGTAAGCCACCCTGAGTCTCCAGAGAAGAGCATATAAATATGAATAATAATAATAATAATAATAATAATGATAATAATAATAATAATAATAATAATAATAATAATAATAATAGCAGGATATATAATGACAGAAGCATCTTTAAGAATACTCTAGGACCCTAGGCTGAGAATCAGAGATGACTACCATCCCCTTGAGTTGGTAACAAGCCCTTATAAGCAGATGATGTTACTTAGCTTGATAATGAAACATTCAGAAACCAAGGTCAGTGAATGAACCTCCACCCTCATATAGCTTTCTTCTTCATTCCAACCCATCTGTAGTCAACACAAAGAAGAAAGTTCTGTTTCCAGGATTTATTGAGTAGAAAATTTCACTAAAAATTCTGCAACTACAGATCATTTTTGCACCATGCTGCCCTTTGTCAGTCTCTCTTCTGTCCCTTTTGCTACTCCCTGGCTTGGATTATTTTCCAGGATGTGAACCAAGTGAAGCCAATTAAAAGTGAACAGGTATTTTGTGAGTTTCAGTGACTATCTGCTTTTCTGTACATCTTTATACTCTTTGGCCTGAGTTTTTAAGAACTACAGTTGCTTTCTAAGCAAATAAAGGTTACCAGTCAGATATTTTAACATAATTGAGTTTCTCTGCATATTCTTGCTTAAGATCATAGACTATCAAGTTCCTAGAATACCCAGTTAATGAGTGTTTATATCCATGGTTGGAGAGAGAAAAAACTTCTAATGGAAAACAGCACCTACCGTGTTTCCCCGAAAATAAGACCTACCCCGAAAGTAAGACCTAGCACTATTTTCTAAACCTGCCCTAATATAAGACCTACCCCGAAAATAAGACCTAGTGTAAATCTCCAGTTCCAGGAAGACTTTTCAGGGAGCAACCGTGCACCCACGAAACACCCCCCCACACACACTCACACCCACTATTTGGCACCATAAATATATAAGACCTACCCCAAAAATAAGACCTAGTGTGTTTTTGGGAGCCAAAAAAAATATAAGACAGTGTCTTATTTTCGGGGAAACACGGTAGTAGAATGAGGTATAATAGTTAACTCATTACCCATCCAACTCAGATAAATTTGTTTTCAAAGAAAAAGTGTAAGATATAACTAAGCTGTTTTTTGAAGCCAGGGAGGGCCCACAAATAAAACTGGTGCATTGAAATCATTGAAGGCTTAGCAGCCCTATTGAATTTCTTATTTCTTATCCCTTTGGCTTATATGCCAACAAATGTCAAGGTTTTGTGGCTGAATTTCAGCAGTGCTATGTGGGGGAGGGGGCAAAGAAATCTTAAAAGGGTGATGCGGCCACAGAAGATCTTTATGCTGCTTTTAGTGTATGGGATGCCCTTACTCTTGGATAACTAGAAGTGCAAAAATATCATTGCCTAGACAGTTCACTTGCAATCAAAATACAGACTGTTTTTCTTTTTTAAGAAAGCTTGAGGCATATGGAAGATTTGGAGATATTTTTAGCAAAAAAAAACCATAAACAAAAAGAAAACATGATGATAATTAAAGAACTTTGCACCATGCCTGCTGCTGCTACTTCTTTTTAATTAAAGTATCTTCTAAAATATCAGGCAGGAAGCTACATGGATGTTAGTGTCTAGGGTGTCGTGTTGCTGTCTTAATCAAGTACCTAAAATTTTGACATACAGATTATCTAAGAGATATTGATGATTGCCATTAATGGCTCTTATGATTCAGAAATTTGTCTAATACCTCTGGCTACACAATTCCAGTAATCCCCTCCATGTTTTACAAATTTGACTTTGGAGAGTGCATCAAATGATCTTCTCAAATAGTTGTCCAAGCTCTTGTCACTCAATTTGGCTGCAAAAGTGACCCATTTACCACAAGGAAAAAAATAGAAATCAAAGTAGAACAAAAACAGCAGGGTCCACTGAAATTGGCAGCAATCAACACTTGACTCACACATATTTAGTAGGACAAGGAGAAATTGTTGAGCTCTTGAGATAGGGTGATACTGCCAAGAAAAAGCAGCCATCTCTTTGAGTGTTTTCCACTGGTAGGAAATAACTAATGTATTTACAAGTTGTCATTCCAAATGCTACCTCATGCTACCCTTTCTTATTCTCACCATTTTTCCAGCACTCCCTTTGCAAAGGAGAAGCTCACAATGGGTGCAAAGATCTCATTTTTCCTCATCTGGTCTTGGTTTGTGAATGCACTAAATGTGCAATATAAATTAGACTTAAGGAATTCCATTTCAAAACCAGATATTTTATGTGTGATATTTTGCATGTAATTAAAAGTGACTAGAGGTGTAAAGAGGTAGGAGTGAGAATTTGAAGGAAACATACTTATGTACCTATACAAAATTATGGTGGATATGTTAAGAACAATGCTCCAACTATGATTTGATTCACCTACTTCTATAAATTGCTATGAAGCATAGGAGCAAATTATAGCCTGGATTCTAATTTATATCCCACCTAGTACACAGGGCATCTTGAGAAATAAAACTAAAAGTTAAAACTGATATAACCAGTCCATCCAAAGATTCAGTGTTTTTGTTTTCTTACAGACAAAGAATAAAGGATCTATTGCTTTGCAGTAACGAGTTTTGTTTTTGTTTTTGTCTTTACTTATCTCTGATATATTCTTTGTTAGATTAAGTTTCTTCCATGTATCTTCATTGGAAGTGAAATACAAGCTATATCTGGAAAGCTTGCTGTTCTATTAAGAAGGATAATAAATACACATTTACAACATGGTGTAGGTGACACTTGAATTTGCTTATCTTTCTATGCTACTTACTGTATATGACTTCTGTTCACTTTTTCTTAACAGGTGTTCAGTTTCACAGTACTTTTCCTGTAGCTTTGAGCATCATAGTCTTCTACTACTTTAAAAATAATATAAAAGAGTATAAGAGTAGTATTAAAAGAGCCAGTTTGGTCTAGTGGTTAAGGTTCCAGACCAGAAACTAGGAGACTGTGAGTTCTACTCCCATTTTAGGCATGAAAGTTGGTTGGGTGATTTTGGACCAGTCTCTCTCAGCCCAAATCACCTCACAGGTTTGTTGTTGTGGGGAAAATAGGAGGAGGAAGGAGTATTAAATATATTTGCCAGCTTGAATTATTTATAAAAATAATAATGCGCGAGCTGCATTGGTTGCCAGTTGCCCTCCGGGTGAGATTCAAGGTATTGGCATTAACATTCAAAGTCCTTCACGGCTTGGATCCGGGGTATTTGTGGGAGCGTCTCCTGCCAATATCGAACACCGATCGCCCTGTGCACGTGCACAGATGGGGACTCCTCGGGGTGCCGTCTGCGAGACAGTGTCAGCTGGTGGTACCTCGGGGAAGGACCTACTCTGTTGCAGCTCCCGCCTTGTGGAACCAACTACCTCTGGAGCTCCGTTTGGCTCCTGATCTCCGCTCTTTCCACTGCGATTTGAAAACCTGGCTGTTTGAACAGGCCGGGCTGGACTGACCTCTTTGGGGGGGATTTTTTAAATTAGTTTTAAATTAATTTTAGTTATTGGGCTTGTTAAGTTTAATTCTTTTTTAAATATTTATTGTTGTATTTTAATTGTGAACTGCCCCAAGTCCTTTCAGAGAGGGGGCAGCATACAAATCCAATTATAAATAAATAAATAAAAATAAAGGCAGGATGAAGAACATATTTTTAAAAAGTCAGTCTAAGGAATTTTATATTCTTTGTATTTTTAAAGGAAAAGAGACTGCTGTTGTGATATTCGTTTTTTGTTTCTAAATAAGAAACTGGTGCAAGGGATAAGATTAATGATGATGATGATGATGATGATGATGATGATGAACAATTATTTATTACCTGCCTTTTGCATACTTGTCTCAGCTTTGCCTGTTTCTTCTTTTTTTATAACTGTGCCTGCAGAGAAAAGCAATAAATCTCTCCAAGTTAGTTCTAGTCCTTTCACGCCAGAAAACTAAATGGAATGAACCAACCAACCAATCAATTAATTAATATGCATGAGCTAAGAACTATGAATTTCACATAAATATCCTTTTTTCCCTTTCTAAAAGTTTTGGAAAAATAAAGACCCTTTAAAGGACTTTTGCTCCCTTGCGAGTTCCGTATTGACTAAACTTTCACTCTGTTTCTGCCTTCCGCCCTTTTACTTGCTCTGATCTGCCAGTACATCATATGCAGAGCCTGGCAAGGTTTTCCCTAGAAATCACAGGGATTATCTCTTGTATTTCTTCTCAGATAATTCAACGGAGAGGTTATGCAGAGCTGAATGATTGGAAGGCTTGGAATCATAGCTAAGAGCTTTAAATTGCCCACAAGTGCTAAAGTTGACAGAACAATTCAATACTTACTTTATCTTTATTTAATTGGCTTGGGGGTGGGGGAGAAGTCCATCTTTTGTATTTTTAAAAGTTCTGTATGGCATTTCAAATTCAAAGGACAAGATAACCTAAGAAAGTTTTGTTTCCCATCCATCTCTATCCCTTTTCTCTCTCTCTCTCTCTCTCATCTCTCTCTTTCTTTTTCACACGCGACATTATTCTCCAGTTCTGAGGCAATCATTCTTCCAATTTCATGGTTTGATTGTCTAGCCAAAAGAGAAGTTATATTTTAGGGGAAAACATTGTATTAAATTTTCACACAATCACCTCAAGAAATTCACAATTTGTACCAGATTCACCATGTTTTCTTCCTAGGATCTAATATACTGCAGAACATTGAACTGTCTGCATCTTATTTCCAAGTAAATTTTAAAAATGGTAATTAATTATGGACATATCAAGAGTCACAGTTAATTCAAAAGGAATATTTGTAAAGTAAATACTGCAAAGGTTTTATGTATAAAAGAAAGAAAGGTGATAAATCATGGAGAAGACAGACACATCACTAAGTGTACTTGCCATCCACCTCATCCACCTAAGGAGCAGCAAGCTAATCCTATTTGTTTCTAGAAAGATTCTCAATCATCTTGAAAATGTTTCATTTCTCATCCAAGAAGCTTCTTCAGTTCTGATTGTCAGAACTGAAGAATCTTCTTGGATGAGAAACAAAACATTTTTGGACTTCTGGTTTGTTCCTCATTGGAGTCAGTGTGGAATCCGCGATCGTGCACGGTTTTGCCGGAGCTCGTTTGCTGGATCGGGACCGGAGCCACCTTGGTGAGGTGGTGAAGAAGGGGGAAATTGCCTGGAGGGTCGAGGGGAGCCACAACTCCCCTCCCTGACAGGAAAATCCCTCCCAAAGGCAAGTTGCAGCAGTGGTCCCAAAATGGCCACCACAAAGACGAAGAACACTCCAGGAAACTAAGTTTTGTGCTGGAGCAGAGAACTAATGAGCAGAGTGTGAACCAGGCAAAGGACATCGCTCTTGAGGTACCCCAGTATCAAATTAAAGGGTTATTCTGGAGGAAAGTGTGTGGAAGCAGTGACCAGAGAAAGTGAGAAAGAAATTGGATTTTATAAATTTGGATTGGATTATTGTGTTGGACTAATTTGGAGGAGAATTTTAAAGGAAAATACTTTAATACAACAAAGGTTTAGAAATCAAAGCGGACATATATTGAACTGTGGGCACTTAAAGGGCATAACTAAATGCTGGAATTGAGTGTGTTGAAAAGAAAAGAAATAATAGCTAATGATTGAAATTAGTGAACTTAATAAAAATATTATATTCAACAAAGAAACTTAAAAAGACTCAAGAGCGCCACCTGATGATACAGGAAAACTTTAGTACATTCTAAAAAGAGTGTCTGGTCTTTTTGAGAGTTTGGACTTTGGAACTTAAAAGAAAATAAAAGGAACTTTAATATTGTCATAGAATCACCTGGTAATTTGGGAAACAGTTGGGAAACGGCCAATTAGAAGACCTAGAATAAAGACTCAAGAGCATGAATTGTTGAAAATAAACCCAAAAGATACTGGACTCTGGAATTGAATATATCTATTAAAGAAGAGGATTTCAGCTATTAAGGAAGAGAGAAGATATAAAGGAGGAGCTATTTGTTGATATAAGACTGGACTTACAAGGCATAAGATTGGACATGCAAGATACAAGGGACATGATGAAAATTAAACTTGAAATGTGTAATTATGTACTACAGAAATTGGAAATGGTGACTCAGCATACATAAGAACACAATGTGTGTGTGTGTTTCTATAAAGAAGAAGCCAACTTAGAAGGACAAAACGAATAACAATTATTTAAGAGGGGGGGTGGGGAAGGAATTAGAATTAAAAATTTGTGGTCTGATGGGATGATAAAAGGGAGAATGGTTTGGAAAATGGTTAAAAGCAGAAAAGGAAGTGCAAAAGAAAAATCAAAAAAAGGAGAGAGAAAAGTTTAATAACTGGAATGAGCAAAGGAGGGGTACTAGAATGGGAAAGAAGGGAATTAAGAGAAAGAACAGAAAATAAAGAAGAACAGGAAACAAAGATGAAAAGAGTGAGAGATAATGGGTGAAAAAAAGGGATAAGGAAGGGGATTCTGCAAGGTAATATGTTGTGATGTATAAGAATATATTGAAAAATGCATTTTGTAATGTATAGATGATTTATAGAGAAAATATGCGGAATCTGAAAAAAAAATATTTGTGTTTTATACTAGATAGGGCGATTGATACTAAGAATGAAGGTGGTTAGCCCGAATTACTAACTAGAGGGGACAATTATATTTAGAGATAAGGATTGATAAAATGACAAATGTGACAGAAAAAAAAATAATATGAGAAATGACAATAAAAAGAAGATGAGAATCTTAGATAACATTGTAAAATAAGATATGAGAATATACTAGGAAAAATGGAAGGAGATATAATAGGATTTGGAATTGAATAAAGATAACATTGTAAAACAAGATATGAGAAGATGAATTGGGATTGGATAAGATAAGCTTAATATTTAATAAATGATAAGGATGATGCAATATGAAATTAAACAAATAATATGAATAGGTAACTATGGTCATGTTTGTATTGAGATGTGAAACCTGAAACCACACTGCTTGCCAAATGAGAATTTTTTATTTAAAAAATAAAATGAAAACAGGGAGGAAATTGAATAATGGAATTACTAGGTATGTTTAATTGATATGGTGGTAGGCATTTGGAGAGAGTAAGGTTGAAAATAAATATTGAAGAATTATGAATTAATATGAACATAGGTAATGACAGATGTATGATACATTGATGCCACACTGTTAGTGTATTGTTGTTATATGTAGATTGAAATAAAAAACTTTTTGGGGAAAAAAAGAGAAACAAAACATTTTCAAGAAAAAATAAAGTCCAATTGCCTTTTGAAAAAGCATTTTTGGGACAATCCTATTCATTTTTTTCCTTTTGAATAAACTCTTCTAGATGTTTACTGCTACTTAGTTTCTATTTCACTGTGTCAAGAACTGGTGAGTTGTATTTTACAATTCATCCTCTTTTATTACTACTGTTTCCAAAAAGAAGACCCATTCCCTTTTCCCAAAAAGGACGTACCAAATCTTTTCTTCACATTGAATTTTGGAAATAAATAAAAAAGAGGTAAGCTCTAGTAGATATAACAAATTTAAAAAGCAGTTTCCACTTCAGAGCTGTCTATATCTCAACACTGCTGGCAGCAGTATACTTTAGTAATGGAGCACAGTTGATTTAAAGGAAAAGAAAAAAAGATGTTTTTGTGCTCTGCTCAGGTAGCTATGGATTTTGCAGGGTTGCTCAGTTATTTACTAGAGGGATTGAAAGGACTTAAGCCCAGATCCTCATGGCTTTGGCCAGGTAGTCCTAGGGAGGAGCCAAGAATAGCCTTCTTGTCTCAAACAACAAAACAGGAAGGAATTGCTAGAAGAGGCACTGTTACATCTCTTTTTATGAATGTTCAAGGTCATTGATGCTGGAGTCAACTGAATTTGTAAGCTTTTTTTTAAAGGTGTCCTACTGAGCCATTTTATCTCCACATACAGATAAGCTAGTCAGTAAATGCTTTGCTGAATTTTCTCCGGCTTCTGTTTATTTTTGTTCTTCAGGCAGCCACTTCAATGCAGGAAAAAGATCATTTCTTTTTGGCTTCTACAGGTTGAAATTATTCATGGCTCCTTGAAATAGTACCAATTTCTTTTGGAAGGTGTACCCTCTCATTCTCTCTTTCCTTTACTGTGCAGTCTGACACAATTCAGGCCTGTTTCAAAAGAATTGACCCAGACTTTGTTTACCAACGTTGGAAAGGAATACGGCTTCCTTTAGAGTTCCAGTGTGGCTGAACAAAAGAGGGGAAGCATTGGTTTGAACAGGACCCTATGACTCTCAGATTGCAATGCCACTGGTTTGTTTGTTTGTTTATTTATTTGCTTGCTTGCTTGCTTGTGCAACAGAATTTTGGCAGTTCCATTTTGCTATAAATGAGCACTGAATTTAGAGCCAATTTTCAGAAAATATCCAAGAATTATGTTTAAATGTGAATCATCTCCTCAGCATTTACCACATTTCCATTCAATCATTTTGTCAAGAAAGAAAGAAAGAAAGAAAAAGAAAGAAAGAAAGAAAGAAAGAAAGAGAAAAGAAACATATTACCTTTACCCAAGATATATATCTGCTCCTTTATTCTAGCCTCATAGAGAACTAATTAAAGAATGTAGATTATAGTGGTATTTGATAGGGAACAGTGATAGAGAAATCACTGCCTTCTCATTTTGGAGATTTGAGAAATGATCAGTTAAGGCTGCAGTACTACTGGCATGTGCTTTTCTTGCCTTACACCTAGATTACTTTAGTAGTCTCCTGGCAGGTGTTCCCTTGACTTTCTGTGGTGTTGAAAAGGTATTTTTCATAAACATTCACTTATAGATATTTTCAACTGGGGATCAACCTAAGGGGTAGCACTCCCTTACCGGAAAGAGTTGAGGTTAATGGTGACTGCCAACAGGAACTTTTCCAATTTTGTCTTCTGGTGCCAAAGACAATGTTTTCGAATCTGGGATTTCAATATATTTGTTGCACTTGATTTGGTGGAAATCAGTGGTGTTTCTATAAATGTACAAGTATATGTACAAGATTCAAGGTGCTGGTATTAACCTATAAAGTCCTGCATGGCTTGTGTCCGGGGTACTTGCAGGAGCGCCTCCTACCAGCATTGAGGTCCAATCGCCCAGTACGCTCCCATAGGCAGGCCCTCCTGGGGGTGCCGTCGGCCAGGCAATGTCGGTTGGCGGTCCCCCGGGGGAGGGCCTTCTCTGTGGGGGCGCCCACCCTTTGGAACCAACTACCCCGGAGCTACGTCTGGCCCCTGACCTGCGCTCCTTCTGCCGTGATCTAAAGACCTGGTTGTTTTCACAGGCTGGCCTGGATTGAGCGGGGTTGAGGTTTTTTAATTTTGGGGATATTTTTAAAATTTTAGAATTATTTGGATTGGATTTTGGAATAATTTTTATACTATGTATGTTTCTGTGTAAGCTGCCCCGAGTCCCCAGAGATGGGGCAGCATATAAATCCAAATAAATAAAATAAAGGCTGACTGTAAAGAGGAAGCAAAAGAGAAGGAACATAAGGAAGAATGTTCTCAGAAAGTTAAGAAGGAAGTTGGCAGCATTCAAAGAGTGAATTGACTGTATTGCAAGTGTTCCACTTCCTGTCTCTCCCTGCTCCTAATCCAGAACAAGATTGTTCAGGCTGTTTTGAATCTTCTGTGTTATTTTCATAACACAGCTCTTCATATTCCAGTAGAGCTCACTTTAAAATTTCTAGTGTTTCTGATTATAATCCTTCATTTGGAAGCTTCTCTGGATCTCTCTCTGCCCTTGTTTTATCCTACAATTCTATTCATGTTTTACATTCCTCTGGACAAACCTTCTTTCAGTTAGCAACTTGGTCTCAACTCTGGAATCTACTCTCTTCTTCCTTTCATTTCAGTGTAAAAAGAGAGCTTCAAACTGTTTTTAATTGACTAATAGGCTACTGTGTATGCTTTAGTTATTCTATCCTACTCTTAGTTAGCTAGCACTTTGATATGAAGACCTGTTTTAAATTGTTATGAATGCATATATACTTCACCCCATCCTAGAGCTTCATTTTAAATGCACTGCTGCTGTATTGATTGTTTGAGTATTCATATTTATTTACCAGTTTTCTGATATAATTTTATTGAATTGATTTGTAATGATTGCACTATTGGCTTTTTATTTCATTTTGTACCATGTCTTGATAAAGAGGCATGATAAATTATCATCATCATCACTACTAAGGTACTACAGAATAAATTGTTTTAAAACATGGAAGAGCTTAATCTCTAAATTGCTTACTTAAATATGACAGTCATTGAAGGTTGCTGAAAAACAAGCATATTTCGTTTGGAAATTTACTATATGAATAGCAAGAACATTCATTCTCTTCAAACCTTGAAATTTACCTGTACTGGGTTATGAATGAAATTCACACTTCATCCAAATGAAATGGTTGCATGACTTGTATACAATGATTGTCTTTGGAACTTCTGCTTTAGTTAACTCTTTTGTATTCAGCACATGAAAATATTATGATGGATGAGAGCATACAATATTTCTCGAGAGTCCCAAATGAAACATGTTTTGTGGCTTTCATATGCAAGCAAAAAGGAGGACAGTTTGCTCAACTCAGGAAATACCTGGGAAACTAGATTGCCAGAGACTTAGTCATGTATGAAAGCAACAAACTATGTTGAGCATGTGTTTCATTAGTGGTTCATTAACAGGAACCTATTCCTCAATGACTTATCAATAGAAGGAGAAGAATGGCTTTTTTCCTGATTCTGAATCCTTCTGGGGTGCTAAGTTTTCTTCAGCTTAGTCTTTGCATGCTAATCATTATGTTGTGGGGAAAAGGAAAACAAAACATCGATGTTTACCAATATGGGAAAACAAGCAAGATGGTAATAAACTCTCATTTTGATAATTGTGTCTAATTACAGAGAAAAGTCAACCGCTAAAAAAGATGTTTTGTCTTAAATGTTGTAAAAGCATTCTTATAGTGCTTTGTACTTTGAGGTGGTAAATAAATTGACTATAACTTCCCAAGCCTATTAAGCGTGGCAAAATAAATCTCATTTTATTTATTAAAGATGCTTCGGTGAACTTCAGCTACTGTTAAACTTAGCATTTAAAATGCCTGCATGCGCACACAAAGAAAGAGTAACCTTCTAAAATGATGAGCATCTTTTCCCTTCTCGGCCATTAAATCACGTAGCACCGTTTTAGCTGCAATATATTATATCTATCTCTGTCAGGTAAGTATCAGCTGAAGAGCAATTCATTTTTATTAGCATACTACTTTACTAGCAATTATTATTTGCTAAATATTTTATTTAGCAAGTAATTAACTATTGGGATGTGCAAAATCTATTGTTTTCCTTAAATACATAGAACTGTCTATTCTTGGTGTTGTGTACAGAAGTATAGAATTAGAATATCTAACAGCCTTGTTCCTTGCAGATGGCAAAGATTAATTGTATTTCTCTTCCTGTAGCTCTGCTGATAAAATTATCTCCTTGTTAGTGTAATTCTTCAACTCTTGCCCTAGTCTTATGCTGTTTTCAAAGCATTCAGGGGGCCATTGATTTTGGGAGGTTATATGTGATTTGAGAGATACAGAGCAACCACAGTGTTCAACAAAGTCAAGCTAAGTTGGAAGATAATTTGTATCCTTTCAAAATTAAGTTGTTGAAATCAGAACTCCAGGTGTAGAGGAGGCCTTGGATTTATCTTGCTTTCAGAAGCAAATGCAATCCTGTTGTACTTTTATTCAATATCATATTCCCAAATATTAGGGAAGGAAAATGGTTACATGATTTATTTCATTTCCTATTCATTTCTCTTGGAAAGCATGTTCCCCCTCCCTTTATCACAAATGCTCACTTGTAAGTGACCCACTACACAGCAGTGGCTATATTGACCTATGTAGTACTGAAAGAAAGCCTCAGGAGCTAGCAATTACCCATACATGTAATTTTTCTGTATGACCCCTTCGATGGGGAAGGGCTGTACCATTAAAAGATTAGCATTGCCCCATTTTCCATGATGTTGTAGATTTGTGTGCATATTGGGAAACTATGCTGATTAACCGAGTTTAGTTCCAGTCCAGTGGAAACACTATCAAGATCTTTTTGGAAGATTTTCTTTGATGGAGCTAGCTGTTAGGAATCTGTACACTAATTAGTTGGGTTGGCAATATATAAACCAACAATGTATGTTTGTAGCTTTAAGACAAAATCACTGTATTGATTTATACTATATTCTGATTGGTTAATTATATTGCAAATTACCACAAGAGGGAGCTAGAGATCATAGCTTGCTCTCTCTGACATTCTGTTGCTATCTAAGGTTCTCTGTTGTATTTATGCTGTGCTTACACTTTGATATCTTTGTTTACTGTAAATGACTTGCAACCAGTAAGAAGACTTTGTAATTGGATATTATTTGAACTGTTAAACGTATATGACCTGAACCATTTATTGGACTGTGCTATTTCTTAGAGTAAACTTTAACTCAATTTAGTGTATCTGTGTGTGGCTGAATAATTATTCATAACTACTCTCATAAACGTTTCCATGTGCATATCCTTGTTACTCAAGGGTTATTCTGTACATATCATAACACTAGCACTTAAGTAAATTCCCATTGGGAATTTCCTATTGTTTCCTATCTGAGATTTCCCTTCTTTCTCCTACAGTTGGGGAGACAAGACACCATTCTCCCCATCCAATCCCACTGATTCAAACTGGCCAGGCCTAGGGGTGGAGCTCTTGCCTCCCAATCAGGAGGCTGTGAGTTCAGTTCTAGGTAGAGGCTAATATTTGGAATAGACTTTCCTGCTCCAGCAAGAGGTTGGACTAGATGACCTCCAAGGTCCCTTCCAAATCTATTATTCTATGTTCTATAATAATAGAGCTCTTACTTTTTTGTGTGTGTTAAAAGTAAGCATGGCAAGGAAAGTTGGGCAATTGCTATCTGTTTGCTGTTGTTGTCTAACTCCCCACACTGGCCAATTAGTAATTGTGCATGAAGCTCAAAAACAAAAACACTTTGTTGAGGCCATGACATTTCTGAAGAGGTCAAAAGAGATGATGCCAGTAGAGCTGTCTTAACTCTCATATGATGGATCAAGCAGTCTTAATTTTACCTCTCCAGAGCAACAGCAGTGCTGATTAGCTATGTTTGTTAAATGTTTTTAAGTGGAAAGAAGCAGTATGCCAAACATTGCAGAAGTACAGTCACATAAGAGTCATATAAGAGTCACATAAGAAGTACAGTCACAATTATCGTTGTGGGCACATGTTGTAACCAGTAAAACAACACAACAAAATAAAAAGAATTAAAGACAATGGTTTAATTTACAGCACAATGTAAAACTGTAAGCGTTGAAATGCATCTGACCTTGGATCTTTAGCAAAAGTAAAAAATTGCAACTTGGAGATCTTGGGGGAAATTAACCCATGTATACGCATTTCTTATTCTGATAGATAAATATGAAAATCACTAGTTGGTAGGTGAAGTGAGGCAGCATATACACCAGCAGATAAATTACACATTCAGCTACTGTACTGGAAAATCTGCTAGTGATTTGTCCTAATATTCCCCCCACCACCACCTTAATTGCAGGAAAATGGTTTCTGAACAGCATAGTGCTTAAGGTCCTCCATCTGTCCCATGCCACAGAGACAAATATCCTCCTCCATAGGGATTTTAAGAAGCCTGCCTTCTCAATATACCAAGTGGACAGCCTGAAAAACAAACCAGTAAATATTTTTCAGATCAGATTGTATAGATACTAAGAAAGGGATTTTTTTCCTGTAGAATAATAGAATATGTAGTTTAAGGTTGCTGTGAAGTCCTTGGTGCTCTCTGAGCAGGGTTCTTTGCTTGCAGATGTTTCATTATTCAGCTAGGATAGCAGCGTGAGGGAGTGTGGGACTTGCTCTCTATTGTTATACAGTTGTTTGCCCTGCCCATGATTTGGGGGTCCTTGATAGTTCCTTGATTAGGGTTTTTTTTCTGCTTCATTGTTTGCATGATGTGAATCCTTTATTATCAGGGTGTTGGCTGCTGGAGTGGATATATTCTGGCTACTTGTTTCCTTCTTAGCTTTTCAATTGTCTTTTTCAAATGATGTGTACATATGGTTTATATATGTGTGTCTATTGATGGCTGATTTGTCTGAATGCCAAGCTTCCACAAAATCCCTCTATTGTTTTGGATTTATCTTGGTCTAGGTTGCTCACAGTTTTTCATTTGAAATGATGGTTGAGTCTGGCCATATATTGTGAGACTGAAGAGTTTTCATCTTGTTTTCTGACTGTTAATAGGTCTTCACGGATGCAGTCTGCTAGTCTTCTGCATATCTATCCTACATAGTGGCTGTTACACTGTATATTCTAGTTCACACCCATTTTTTCTTCATGGTCTACTATCTCTTTTAGTTTACTTAAGATATTTTGGAGGGCTTTAGTTGATTTGAGTCCTAGAGTAATGCTATGTGGTTGCATCTGTAGTTAACTATTGGCATCATTTGTCTGTTCATACTATTTGTCTGTTGGTACAATTTATGGATTTTTTTTCTTTGTCCCAAGCAAATAATGTATTTACAAAATAAATGCTAAACTATTAACCTACCAATAAGTCAAGAAAAAATGCAATGTGGAAAAATGGAGTGGATTAAAAACTGCAGCAAAGTAAGAGCCAGCTCTCTGAAAGGAGGCACATTGTTCTAATTGCCAGTCTTGAATATTTTATCAGTGTTTCATGTTTCTGCTAAACAAAACCCATTTCTTTTGTTTTCACATGCTTAAACCTCTGCTTGTCTCTGCTACAAAAATCCACCAATTGGTTAGTATTTTTCATAACATAAAAGGAACAGACAGATCAAGATTGAGATATTATGACCATTTAACAATGGAAGAAAAGGGGCTTTTTAAGAGGAAGGACACAGATAGAAATCCTTGATCACCCATTCTCACTCTAGTCAACAGACTGGAATAGAATTATAAGTAATCATCATTTATAGAGCGCTGTTGGGACTGGCAACTCAGTTGTTAAATGAAGTGGTTGCTCAGTGAAACTGCAACTGTATCTTACTTCAGCTGTCCTTTGATTTACAGATTTGTCAAGGCCAAAATGTGAGGATGTAAACTCAAACAATGTGTACATTTGGAGGAATTAAGTATATATTAATATATACGGAAATTGGCATTTTTTTCTATGGAACACAACTAGCAAAAACATGGACAAATCTTATATTGGAAGACAAATATATGGATGTTTGTGACAAATGTTTTTTTTTTCCTGAATACATAAAAATTAGAATAGATACCTACTGAGATTTTTTTTTTTAAAAAGTGGTAAAACCAAAATGGACATAATCAAGCCAGTGACAGATTTAGTAGCATCTGCAAGCTGTGCATTCTGAATCTTCATGGGAAGCCCATTCTCATCCAAAATAGGGGCAACATAAACGTCTAAATCAGATGAACCACCTGCTAACAAGTTAGCTATTTTAAATTATGCTTCCTCCTGTTTATTACCAAATCAAATACTGTTCCATCACTCCCATTGAGTTTGAGTCTCAGTTTGCTGAGACTCCTTCTTTCAATTCAAACATTGTCTCAGAACAAGAGTCCTTCACCTAATGTCTGTGGTGTTTCTGCATCCCTGTACAATGTACAAGTAATACACACATTGGATGGTGTAAGCCTACAAAATTATACAACAGATGAAGGGTCAGGTTCATTTTTACCCAATCCTCTATATAAGCTTCATAGTAACTCTTAAAATCTTGTGATGGTCTGGAAATTCATTCTTCCTTTCATTATTCCTTAAATGATCCTCCCCTAGATAAAGGAAACAGATTCTAGCTTTTCAGTGTTTCAGAGAACAATAACAGCCATGTATATGAGAAAGAGGATAAATAGATTCCTGGCTTTTGTTCCCATGCATACAAACAAGCCAGAAAAAGCTGAGGGACAAGCAGTGATTGAAAATACTCTTTATATTCTCTTCTTCAATTTTCCCTCTTTTTACTTTTGGATTAGGGGTCAGTTAAGACTGAAACATGGGTAGCATATTGAAATGAACTGAAGAAGAAGAGCTGTGGGATGAGCTGGTACTTCATTTTAAGAGTAATTTGTATTTATTTACTTATTTATCATTTGGACTTGTATACCGCCCCATCTCCGAAGACTCAGGGCGGCTCACAACTAAAACAACAACAACAATAAATAATTAAAAGAGAATTAAACAAATCACAAGCCCAATAATAACTAAACTAAGATTAAAATTTAAAATAAATTAAGAACCATCCCCTCCCCCGGGAAAGAGTCACAGCCTGGATTGGTCAAACAACCAGGTCTTCAGATCGTGGCGGAAGGTGCGAAGGTCAGGGGCCAGATGGAGCCCCAGGGGTACCTGGTTCCAGAGGTCAGGGACCGCCACAGAAAAGGCTCGTCGCCGGGGGACTGCCAGCTGACATTGGCTTGCTGACAGGACCCTGAGAAGCCCTTGCCTGTGTACTCGCACAGGGCGGTTGGCACTCGATGGGGTAATATGGGAGAATCGGGAGACTCCCATCACCACCCGTGCGGCCTCATTCTGCACTAGTTGCAATCTCCGGATGGTATGCAAGGGCAGTCCTAAATAGAGAGCGTTGCAGCAGTCGAGTCTGGAGGTGACAAGGGCATTGATTTAAAATACATCTTTCTTTAGTGCTGGCGGATGATCAATGAATCTAAAGTTGATGATTCAGAGATGATTCAGATTTAAATGAGAAATATCTGATTCAGGATCATTTATACATATTTATACATATACACACACACATACACACACACTTCCTTAAGAGGATTGCAAAGGCTTGTGAGGAAGAACCGGGGTAAGAACTTTTATCCTATAACATCTAGGTCTAAGAGTACAAGACAACTTTTCTTTTCCTTCCCTGTCATAGATATATTTCAGTCTCCATGTACCATTGATCAAGCTGCTGCTGCCATTCTAATACTTTGGCCTCAATAGCTGCCAGAAGGCATGGCTGATGAAGGAACAAGAATTCTGGATGGAAGAATGACTAAAGATTTGGGGGTCCACCAGAACCTAGAAAGATAGATGTCAATCACAACAGAAAACCTCTTTTGTGTGTGCGTCTCAGAGGAAAATTCAGACAAAGTGAAGCAAGTTCAAAGATACATAAATAATGAAGTGAATGAAAAATAAGTCTCAGAGGAAAAGAGTGGGAAAAGTTTTAAGAAAAGTTTTGAGTTATTTTTGATAAAAGACAAAAATGGCAATATGATAGCACCCTTCAAATACCTGAACAGAAGGCCAGGAATATCCTCTGTCTTCCCAGAGGGGAAGACAAATGTTTTTAAGTTAGTGAAAAGAACATTCTGAATGTTAAGAAAAACATTCTTTGTATTGTAAAAGCACAATGAAATCCTCTGGTAAACATCTCGTAGCAGATTGCATTCAATCAGAAAACCATTCTAGTGATGCTCTAGTTTGAATTCCTACACTGAACCAGTTTGGAGAGCCAGTTTGGTGTAATTAATAAAGCATCAGCTTAGAAACTGGGAGACTGTGAATTCTAGTCCCACATTAGGCACAAAGCTAGCTGGGTGACCTTGATCTAGTCACCTTCTATCGGTCCTTTTCTGGAAACCTGGCAAACCCCTTCTGAAAAACTTGCCAGGAAAACTGTAGTGACTTGTCCAGGCAATCAACCAGAATCAAATACTGATTTGAAATCCTGTATGTGTGTGTGTTCACACACACACACACACACACACACACACACACACACACACACAGAGCAAGGGTCATTGACCTAAATAGCCACTTAATACAAGTGTTTGGTTCTGAAGTAAAACAACAACCACCACCTTGATTCTTGCATGCTTTGGTAATCTTAAATATGTTGAGTGGATTGGGGGGTGAGATAAATGCAGTGTAGAGATAGAAACTTATAACTGCTGTGATTATATACAGTATGTGGATTATCAAAATAATATCATAGTGGTTGAATACTTTTTTATATATAAAAAGTACATTGATAGCTTTAGAAGATATTTTACTTGTGACATTTAGAGGTAAGTGATATAGATACTGAGAAATATGTAAGAAGAAAAACAAATATATGTTTCTTATATTTCTTCATTTTCTTTTAAAATGGAATGTTTATTCTTTCAAACAAACCAAAATATAAAAACAAGAATGAACCCAGAACTACATAAGTTTTACTATTATAGAATATTGTTGGTCAGCATTTGAAGTAGGTTTTGGTTTCTGGTTTCAATTTTGACAGATGAAAAGTAAGACCATTTAAGTTTTTAATTTCTGATACAATTTTCCACTCTTTTTATCCCTTCTTTTTAAACATAATTTTATATTATAATCCATCTTTCTCCCTCATGATTCCTCTCATTTTGAGTAAGTGATGCTGACCAGTGGTGGGATTCAATTTTTTTTACTACCGGTTCTGTGGGTGTGGTTTGGTGGGCATGGCAGGGGAAGGATACTGTAAAATCTCCAGTCAGAGGTGGTATTTGCCAGTTCTCTGAACTCTCAAAATTTCCTCTACCAGTTATCCAGAACTGGTCAGAACCTGCTGAATACCACCTCTGATGCTGACCCATGAATTAAATGACATGGATTACCTTTATTAGAATAAATCATCTTAGTATACATTTGTGGACATACTTGAAATCTCTACATCTTTTTCGGGGGCCTTGGTCCAAAACAAGGCATCAGGGGTAGATGGGACAGTTATATAGTTAGCATGTTTTAGGAGTTTTCTCCAGGTCTTGAGATAGAATTAAGTTAGAACCTCAATCAAATGTATTAGATATAGCTAGAGGTTATGCGTAATAGGTGAAGTACAATTGAGAAATTTGCCTTGTGCTTCATTGCTGTTGAATAAAGATGTAAAAGACTTAAATGTTTATCAGCAACATACAAGTCATGCCTCCCAGTTCATACTCAGGATAATTTGTCTTCCAGGTATCTGGAGAATGTTATAAGTTAGACATTCAGTCAAAGTAATTCAGTCAAAGTAATAACAATTTCCTTTAAAGATTTACAAGAAGACACACACACACACATTTCCACTGTACAGGTGCAAATATTCTGAAAACTACTGTGGGTTGCACACTTTAGATGGAACAGTAATGACCTCTATAAAGATATATAAAGAGGTTTCTGTACTTTTCCTAATCACTAGAGTCTCTTAAACGACATGAATGGCTGTAAGCAAGCAAACAGTGCTATAGATATGGATGATCTCTGTCTAGAGCAGGATGAAGGTGGTGCAACCATCCTTGCTCTTCTTGATCCCTCAGCACCATTCGATCATGATACTGGGGTTGGGGCTGGATACCACAGTCTTGCACTGATTTGGCTCCTTTCTCCAAGGTCAGCCCCAATCAGTACTGATAGGGAGTAAGATCCAGCCATGACCTCTCTTCTATGGCATGCCACAAGGTTCAGTACTCTCTCCACTCCTTTTTGACATGAAGCCATGGGGTGAGATCATCCATCACCATGGGTTGAGGTTCCATCAATATGCAGATGATACTTAGCTTTATATCTCCAGTCTTGGTGACAGTTGTTCTGGATATGCAACTCTGGCTCAAAAAGCAGGTGCAGTCATGGCTAGGCGAGCCTTTACACAATTTTGAGTTGCAGCCTCTCCTGGATCAAGAGTCCCTGCACTCAATCATTCAAGCCCTGGTCTTCTCAAACTAGTGCAATGCATTCTGCATGAGACTACCCATGGATGAGCATTAGGAAGCCTCAACTGGTGCAGAGTGCAGCAGCATGAAAAGTCTTTGGGGTCCCTAGAGTGGCCCATGTTAAATCACTGTTCCAAGAGCTGCACTGGTTACCACACTAGGCAGTTGAATTCAAGGAGTTGGTTATTACTTATAAAGCCCTGCATGGCATCGGTTCTGGTTCCTTGAGGAACCATCTCACCCTTTTGAGACAAGCCCTCCCTATCTTTGCTGGCAGAGGAGACTGCTGCAGATCCAGATAATCAAAGAATTCTAGTTGGTGGAGTCTGGGGAAGGATCTTTTGTGCCACGCTCCCACGGTTTGAAACATATTTGCCCCTGAGGTGAAATTGACTTTGACCCTTTGGACTTTCCATAAGAATGTGAAGAGCTGGTTCTGCCAATTGGCTTGGGGCTGCAATGAGAGACTATCTCACTGGAGGAGGTTGATTGACTAATAGCAGTTCCTCCCTCCCTTTCACCTCATATATTGTCCTCCCTTCCTCTCCATCTTTAATTATAACTTGTGTTTTATTGTATTTTAATGTGGTTTTATATATTTATTCATATTTTATTATTTCCTTTTAATGTTGCAAGCCACCTAGAGTTGCCTTATGGTGAGATGGGCAGCAAACAAATTTAATAAATAAATAAATGAAATCAATAGTTTAGACAATATTTGAATCTAACCACTTGCACCTAGGACACTAGAGGATTAAATAGCAACGGTAATAGCTCTTAGATAGTATAACACTTCAAAGTGCTTTACAGTCCTCTTTAAGCCATTTACAGAGTCAGCATATTGCCCCCAACAATCTGGATCCTCATTTTACTGACCTCGGAAGGATGGAAGGCTGAGTTGACCTTGAGCCAGTTAGGATTGAACTCCTCGCAGCAAGCAGTGAGTTAGCCTACAATACTGCATTCTAACCACTGTGCCACCACAGCTCTTAATTATATCACACTGTATGTTTATTTGTTTGTTTATTTATTTATTTATTCATTTATTTGGATTTATATGTCACCCCATCTCCGGGGGGACTCGGGGCGGCTTAAACAAAAACATATATACAATATATAAACTTATTCCAAAATTTACCCAATCCAAATAATTATAAAATATTAAAATATCCCAATGTTAAAATCCTCAACCCCGCTCAATCCATGTTGATCTGTGTGTTCACTGGAATGTGAACACCCTTTAATCCTTATCATATAACATAATTCCCAGTTTAGCACTTACCCACTTACCCTTTCTTCTGTTGAAGTCATTCAGTCCCATTTTTGCTTCTATTCTCATCAGATGGGTTTTGCAACAATTCACTCTATCTGGTTGCTTGACATAGAGCTACTGTTCAGCAGCAGACCTATTTGGTCATTGAGTCACCTGCAACTTTACTATAAGAACTCAAGATTTGACCGCAATGTTAACCATTGTCTCTGGGTGGCAGCAGCTCTCTAATGCTGTTAGTATCATTGTGCTTGTCAAAACTTCGCATGATTGAAGAAAGAGGCAATCCAAAACCATCTATAGAAATAAAGACCAAGACCAATCTTTTGTCATATTAGGCTCCATAGAATCAGAGAAGTGTAATAAATAACTTTTCTTTTAAAAATTGGTGAAGTTTATATAGAACAAATATGAATTGTGAGGTACACAGAATGTTAAGTATAGCAGAATGCTGAAAAGTGGTTCATTTTTGGCAAGAGACAGAACAGATGTAGTTACTCATGTTGGTATTTTTAGTCACAAAAGATAAACTGAAACCTAATCACTACACATTTTTAGTTCAAAAAGGTATAAAGCTTCAACTATGTGCAAACTGATAATGACACCACTTTCTTCCCCTTTCTTTTCTATTCATACAGGATTGTAAAGTATGGTTTCTAAGGATGCCTTTCAAAAAAGGCATTCCATAAGATCTGCTTCTACCCCAACCTCAAAAGCAAAAACTGTAAAGAGGAAATATATTACTATCTCATTTCTTCATTGCTAGTATTTTATAGGCTGATTTAAATTTTCATCCAACATTTGGTTGTGGGGGGTGGCTATTTGGGAATTTGATCAAGGAAGCCTGGGAGATCTGCTCCCATTTGTAGGATCCCTCAATTGACCCTATTTTCTCACCATCCCTTTTGGTGAATTGTAGGCTCAAAGTTCCATTTTCTGCTGCTGCCATAACTACTTAGTTGTCTTTTCATGGACATATCATAATTGATTTGGATGTGATTTTAGGCAGCTGCTCAGAGCGTTATACAGGAAAAAAAGTATCTAAAGACTTCATAAGCCATTTAAAATATGAATTAAGGGACTAGCTTCAGCCACAGAAAGTGATTTTGGGGATAGTGTTAATTGTAAATTATAATCACGATGAGCTACTTAGATTCAACATAAAGCAAAACAACTTAACTTCAGTGTGGCCCCCTTTGTTTCCAATTTCAGCTTCCAGTCCTGCATCTTTCGCCCCAGGGATATTAGAGATCACCCAGTGGCAGATTTAGGCCTCCCTCCTTTGTACATACTATACAAATGAAGTCATATTCTCAACTTTGTGGTGCCCCCTTTGGGCCTGGTGCCCTAAGCACGTGCTTAGTCTGCTTAATGGTTAATACACCACTGAGGTCACCTATTAAGGTTGTGAGTTTGTAAATGCCAAACTAGAACTGCTAAGAGAGGCATTAAGAACGGGGTGCCCATCACCTATGGATTATCCTTCACTGGAGAATTGCTGAAATCATAGCATGGGCATTTTTTGGTAGCTGGATAGTGATTAGTTTCTATTGAAATTGGGCATTTTGTATACCATTCTGTTAGAATAGATATTTGTAAAACTTTACCATTTTTAACTTGTTGCTTTTATGTTTTTGCTGTTATCCATACTGAGGCTTCAGGGTGTGGTGGCCTATTATAAATCAAGCAAATCAATCAATAATACTGAAAAGCCCTGGCCAACTGTTTATATCTGTTAAGCTACGGATGTTTGCAGAAACTGACAGTGCCATTATTTTTAATCTCACTGGAATAATTATCCCCAAACTTCTTTCAGCAGTTCAATCACCATCATTTCCTTCCTTCCTCTTTGATGCATTTAGAATCCTATGTCCTTAACCATCGGAAACGAAGATGCATTTGTTTTTATCAATAGTTTTTTGGAATGATGTCTGGCAGGTCATGAATTAAACCATAGGTTAATGGGGGAAAAGAAAAAGGATCAGAAAAAGAATATTGTCCCTGTATCATTTCATCCTCAGCTTTTCAAGTCTTGGCAGAATGGGCCTTAATTCTGATTGAAAGCATTGTTTTTAATCCCTTCCCCTTGTTTAGTAATTCATAAGAATGCTTGTTTGTATCAGTTGAACAAAAGAGTTTTGTTCCGGAGAAAAGAATTTGAGCAAAACACAAGTTCAAAAACAAATATACTTTGAAGGTAAACAGAGGAAGTGAGGAATCCCTAAGCTCCTCAACCAAACTGTGATTATTCTCTTGTTCATTTCTCTTTTTCAATTGCCGTACATTTTTTAGAACAATGGCAAGGCATTGGAAAAATCTGTTAAATATCTCTCTAGCTGGTAAAATAAAAATGCATTTTATATTCATGCCTAATATAAATTTTATTTCTTCCATCTTATATCACATCATATCTGAGTCCATTTCAGGGATTAAGGTGCATGTAAGACTGATTTTCTATTCAACACAATCTATCTATCAACCCTACTAGTGCATTAGAAATAACAGTTATATCCCCATCTGCCAATAAAATTATAATAATGGAATGTACAATTGTTCTACCTATATTCGCAAATGCAATATTGAAAGAAATGAATGACAGAACAAAAAACATTATTAGTACATCTTTCTCATATTATATGTGATTGCTCAACATTATTTAACACTGAGTTATACATTTCTTTCCAAACAAAGTTCCTTTAAAAATTAGTATTATTTATGCCATCTAATTTGTATACCTGCTTTAGTACTTACTACCTTGGTTAATTGGGAGGAATTTGTCAATGCTAGTTTAGGCTTGTAGAATGTACTGGTTACAACCCTAAACAATGAATCAAGCTCCAACAATAGTTGAATTTACAAAAGGAAAACAAAATTAACAGGACCCATTTTTAAAGAATGCAAAGAGACTGATATAATCCAGATTAATTTAGTTCATTTGAAGGATTGACATCCTTCATTCCCTTTAGTCAGTTTCAAAATTTTACTGTGAATTAAAAATTGTTCAGCACAATGACTCTAATCCTTTTCTAACCTGATAAGAATAAGAAATCACTATAATATCTGTAGTTGGTTTTATATAAAAAAGTTTTGTTATTGTTTTAATTTAGTTGGAGACCTTTTCTCATTTTAATATTTTTCCTTTCTTTGCTAATTATTAACACGATGGTATTAGGAATACCAATCATTCTTTTATCTTTTGTAAACCTTTAAGAGACAAAGATGGAGTCTGTAACACAATAGCCATAGAATTGTAGAGTTGGAAAGGACCACAAGCACCACCTAATTCAACTCTGTGGCATAAAGGAAAATCAATTAAGCCATCCTGGAGAGGTGGCGTTTTATATTAAAAAAAATCTCTCAGAAATGAGAAATTTCTATAGGTTGATTTTTTCACTGTTATACATATCTTAGAACTTAGAATAACAGAGTTGGCAGGGACCTTGGAGGCCTTCCAGTGCAACCCCCTGCTCAAGCGGGAGACCCTATACCATTGGTGGCTAACTTTTTTGGGCTCCTGTGCCAAAAATTGTGTGCACGCTTGCACGCTCATGCTCGCATGCCAGCACCCAGAAGGCAATGCACACCCCCCACGCCCCCTAGGGTGTGGTATTTTTGGGAAAACAGGAGGTGATGAAACAGGGCTAGTTTTTGGCCTACAAAGCCTGCAGAAGCCTGCAGAAGCCTTCCTCAAGCCTTTGGGAGGCCAAAAAAGGCCTCAAACCCACTGAAAATCAGCTGTGAGGCATGCACATGCGCAGTGAGGTAAATTTGACTTATGTGCCGGCACAAATGGCTCTGTGTGCCATCTGTGGCACACATGCCATAGGTTCGCCATCACGGCCCTATACTATTTCAGACAAATAGTTGTCCAGTTTCTTCTTTAAAACCTCCAGCGATGGGGCACACCCAACTTCTGAAGGTAAGCAATTCCACTAGTTTATTGTTCTCACTGTTAGGAAATTTCTCCTTAGTTCTAGGCTGCTTCTCTCCTTGATTAGTTTCCATCCATTGTTTCTTGTCTTGCCTTCTTGTGCTTTGGAAAATAGGTTGATCCTCTCATCTTTGTGGTGGTCCCTCAAATATTTATCTTTATCATCTATCTATCATCTATCTATCCATCTATCTGTTTATCATCTATCTATCTATCTATCGTTTATCATCAAAATGTTTTTTTTATATTAAATGAAAAAGAAGACATTTGGGCCCATATGAAACTTGACTGTTTATCTAATGCACTTGGTGGCTAACGAAACCCCTTCAAGACTTTCTGCACAAAACTGGTACACCACAGGGTTGCGTGTTGTGTCCCTTACTCTATACTCTTTATGTGCATGACTGCATTCCCACTCACACTAGTAATACTGTTGCTAAATTTGCAGATGATACAACAGTGGTGGGACTCATCTCCGGGGGGGATGAGTCTACCTATTGAAATGAGGTGGACTGGTTGTCTTCTTGATGGGGAGACAATAACTTGGTCCTCAACACCAATAAGACCACTTCTATAGTGGACTAGAGAAGGAACAGAACAGACATCCAGCCGTTCCTTATCAATGGAGACCGAGTGGAGCAAGTGGCTAGTTTTAAGTTTCTGGGTGTTATCATAAAAGAGGACCTGACCTGGGGTGCTCATATTGCAGCACTGGTCAAAAGGGCCCAGCAGAGATTATACTACCTAAGACTTCTCAGAAAACAACAACTGAATGAAAAACTGCTGGTGACCTTCTACCACTGCACCATAGAGAGTATCTTAACTTACTGCACCTCTGTGTGGTTTGCCTATTGCACAGTGGCAGATAGGAAAGCACTCCAGAGAGTTAATGTCATTGCCCAGAAGATCATTGGTTGCCCACTCCCCTCTTTGGAAGAGCTTTACAGCTCCCACTGCCTTAAGAAAGTTCAAAACATTCTCAAAGATCCATCTCATCCTGGGCACCCTTTTTTGAACTATTACCATCTGGCAGATGGTACAGAATAATAAAAACAAGCACAAATAGGCTGAAAAACAGCTTCTATCCCAGAGCAGTAGCTCTTTTGAATTCTACTGTATAGTGCAGTGTTGGTGCGGTGTTGCGGGTTTTCGGTTCAATGTGCGGAGTGTGAAGGATGTGTGCTTGTGTTTATTTTCATGGTCATGGTCATGATGTACACTGAAGAAGGTGTTTGATTTCGTTGTATGAAGTGCAATGACAATAAAGTAAAGTAAAGTAAAGTAAAGTAAAGTAAAGTAAAGTAAAGTAAAGTAAAGTAAAGTAAAGTAAAGTAAAGTAAAGTAAACATGCATGAATGTGTTCGGAATGGCATAGGGTCTCTTACTTGAGAAGGGGGTTGAATTAGAGGACCTCCAAGGTCCCTTCTGTTATTCTGCATTCTAGATCAGTGGTCGCCAACCAGTGGGCAAGGGACCACTGGTGGTCCAGAAAATTTTGGCTGTCCACAATGAACACAAGGCTTGTGTCGCTTGCATTGTGAACAACACGAGGTAGTGAGGGGAGGGGGGAAAGAGTGGAGGGGGAACTTGCTCCACTCGCCCCATGTGCCTCGCCTGGCTACCAGGCTGCTTCTTTCCACTTCTTTCTTCTTCAGCTTTTGGCTGCACACAAGGAAAACAGCAAAAGTCTTTCTTTATCTCCCTCAAACTCCACCTGAAATGAGTCTTTGGGACCCTGCAAGGCATCCTGCTCCAAGAGTTTGCACTGGCAAAGACTCATTTCTGGCAGAATTTGGGGCAGAGAAAGAAAGACTTCTGCTGTTTCTGCTCCTTTCCTTGCATGAAGCCAAAAGTCTCTCTTTCTCTCCCCCTGAGAATGGAGCTGGAGATGATATCCTGCGATCCCAAATAAAGAATGATTGATCAGTAGGAAAACGGGGTGGGGAAATTTCCTGCAGAATTTTTTGGGGATTTTCCCAGGGTCTCTGGTCTGTGGGATTTAAAATTATGAGTTTGGTGGTCCCTGAGGTCCAAAAGGTTGGCGACCCTCTGTTCTAGATGTATTAAGCTTGGTTCAAACTGAGTACTTATGAAATGTTGGTTGAGCTAGAAGGATACATAGGACTGGTTCTAATTGACATTTCAGTAGAAGTCCAGTATTACAAGCTAAATTGAATAATTGAAAAAAAAATAGAAAAAAGATCATACTGACTCACATGTATTACACCCAAAAACTGCATTGATATGTCTATGTAAATTATCAGATTTTACTCAAAGCATTTTTACTTTTTACATGAAAGATAATTTTTGGATAAGGTTAGGACCTCCAAACTTCCAAAAATCTACAGCATGTTTACATGATGACATTTACATGATGACATTACCAGAAGAGGTAGAACAAAACTCAAATTTGGGAGGTGGGAGAATCAAATGAAAATGGAAGGAGAAAACCACTGGCAAGGAAGCTGCTTCCAGCCCCAGCTTTTTAAAAAAGTGTTGTAAACATTCCTAAATTTTAAATATTCAACTAATGTCAAGATGCTTGGGGAGATAAGTACAGAAAAGATTCCAGGTTTTGGAACTGGGCCTAATTTATGGGAGTTGTACCTTTGAGCCCTTCTTCCACATAAATAGTTTCAGTCAGTCAGAGACATCTCACCAAATGAAAAAAAAATAGGATTTTACCCAGTGTGTTTTTGTACATAGAATAGCTGTTTATGTCTCATTTCTATCCATTTTCAGACTCCTAAATGTGTATTGGTTTTGTTAAAGTGGACTGGGTAATTCACACTTATCTTCAGTTTTCAAGTGTTAAGACTTAGATTCTAAATAATTTGTTTTTTCAAAACCTATCATTTGAAGGACTTCATTCCTCTCATCCTACCTAAAAGGCTGCAAAACTATCTTGGCCAACTATAAAAATCAGAATCTACAGTCCACGGGGAAAGAAACAACAAAACTCAAGCATGAGCTTTTAATGATTCCTCATTCCTAGCATGGAAATTAGTTACTTAGGAAGACCAGTTGTTCAGCAGAATGTGTGCCCCTCTTGTTTTTCCCAATAGTCCTTCCCAATGGCCTCTCTGAAAGGAGGATTGGCCTCCTATGAAAGGGAGGGGATAGTTTATTCATGGAGAGGATGCAAATTAGAAGGGCTCTTGAGCTATGCAATTATAAAAAATTGTCATGGCTAACACGAAATTGTATAGAGCAACAGTCACGAAACAGACAGTGTTTGGGAGGTCAGAAGGATGCTTTTAGTAAAAATTAGCATTCTGGAACCGTAGCTCGGCTTAAGCAAAAGTCTAACTGATTTCATGTACTTACCTTCATTAATATCTACATCACCTACATGGCTAGTGGTAGCCATGAAACCAGCACACATGCCAACTGATCTTACAGTCTGCACCATTCTTGGTTGACCAAGAATCACCAAGAATCAGTTTACACATAACTCTCTCAAACATATAATGTTATGTATGCAGGTTTAAAGTCATTGGTTTAGTTTGAACTGTTCTTGTAAAATGTAAGAAATGATTGGTTTATCCTTCTGCGACGGCTCCGGGGGTTGGGAGTGGGGGGCACCGTTTTACGGTGGTTCTCCTCCTACCTTTCGGACCGCTCGCAGTTGGTGTTGGCAGGACAGCAGAGATCCTCACCGAGGCCCCTTACTTGTGGGGTACCTCAGGGGTCGGTTCTCTCACCTCTCCTCTTTAATATCTACATGAAACCGCTGGGCGAGATCATCCGTGGTTTTGGGGTGAGGTATCATCAATATGCGGATGATACCCAGTTGTATATCTCCACCCCAGACCAGATCAGTGATGCTCTCTCAGTGATGTCCGGGTGCCTGGAGGCGGTGCAGGCCTGGATGGGGTGTAACAGGCTCAGGCTCAACCCGGCCAAGACTGAGTGGCTGTTCTTACCGGCATCTCGGTGTTCAGTGGATGTGCCATCTTTGGTCATGGGGGAGGTGTTACCCCGTGGATAGGGTGAGGAATCTGGGCGTCCTCCTGGATGCACAGCTCAGTTTGGAGGAGCAGGTGGGAGCTATGGCCAGGGGGGCTTTTGCCCAGGTTCGGCTGGTTCGCCAGCCCTACCTGAACTGAGATGCCCTTGAACGGTCACCCATGCTCTCGTCACTTCCAGAATCGACTACTGCAATGCTCTCTACATGGGGCTACCCTTGTGGATTACTCGGAGGTTGCAGCTGGTGCAGAATGCCGCTGGCTGTGATGGGGGTATCCCGATACTCCCATGTTACACCCTTGACTTGCATTGGTTGCTGCCTTCGGGTTTCCTTCAAGGTGTTAGTAACAACTTATAAAGCCCTAAATGGCTTGGGTGCAGGGTACTTGCGGGACGCCTCCTGCCCGCATCACAGTCCAATCGCCCGTCGCTCCCATAGGAGGGGCCTCCTGGGAATACCGTCGGTCAGGCATTGTCGGCTGGCGGCTCCCAGAGCTAGGGCCTTTTCTGTGGGAGCCCGCCCTATGGAATCAGCTTCCTGTGGATCTGCGTTTGGCCCCTGATCTCCGCTCCTTTTGTCGAGACCTGAAGACCTGGCTGTTTCAGCAGGCCAGCCTGGATTGACCATGGGGGCAGGTAGTTTTAATAGTTTGTTTATTCTGTAATTTTATCGTTTTTAGCTGTTTTTTGTAATTTGGACTTGTTTTTATTTAATTATTTTTATTGTATATGCTTTTTTGTATGTTCGCCGCCCTGAGTCCTTTGGGAGAAGGGCGACATACAAGTCTAAATAAATAAATAAATAATAAATAATAATAATAATAATAATAATAATAATAATAATAATCCACCCCACAGAAGCAAAGGTTCAGGCAATCAAAGAAGCCCCCAGGCCAAAATGCAAAACAGATCTGCAAGCATTTTTGGGACTCATTAATTTTTATCATATGTTTCTACCTCAGAAGGCAACCATTGCAGAACCCCTACATAGGTTGCTGGACAAGAAAACTGTTTGGGTCTGGGGGAGGAAAGAACAAGCTGCATTTAACAATATCAAGAGACAAATCACGTCTGATGCTGTGCTGATACAGTTCTCTGAGAATCTTCCTGTTGTTCTGACTTGTGATGCCTCCCCTTTTGGAGTGTGGGGGGGTATTGAGCCATATGCTTCCCAGCGGGAGGGAAGCTCCTATTGCATTTTACTCTCGCACCTTGACCAAAGCAGAGAGGAACTACAGCCAACTGGATAAGGAAGCCTTGGCAATTATAGCAGCTGTCAAGAAATTCCATGAGTATTTATATGGGAGAACATTTACTGTTGTCACAGATCATAAATCTCTGTTAGGCATTGTGGCAGGGGACAAACCAGCACGATCCTGTCACCAAGAATGCTGAGATGGACTGAATTTCTTGCTGCTTATTCATACAAACTGATCCACAGACCTGGTAAAGACATTGGGCATGCAGATGCTTTGAGTCGCTGCCCACTTCCTTCACACATTGAGGACCCTGTTCCTGAGACTCATACCTTTTTTCTAGAAACTGTTGCCAAGCTTCCAGTACATGCTGCTCAAATTGCCAGAGAGACTGCCAAAAACACTTTATTGGCTCCTGTTATAGGCTGGATTAAGAAGGGTTGGCCATTTCAAGATCTACCTCAACTTGCCCAACCTTTCAAATCCAGGCAAACTGAATTATCTGTATTAAGAGGATGTATTTTGTGGGGTAACAGGGTGGTTATTCCTGCAAAACTACAAAAAGAGGTTTTGGAAATGTTACATGAGGGTCATCCAGGAATTGTCAGAATGAAGGGATTGGCCAGGAGTTATGTATGGTGGCCAGGTATTGACAAAATGGTTGAAAACTGGGTTGCATCTTGTCCCAACTGTCAGGTAGTCAGGCCTGCCCCACCTCTTGCCCCCCCCCCACAGGAATGGGAATGGTCCAGGATTCAGATTGATTTTGCTGGCCCTACCAGAGGGCACACTTTTCTTATTATAGTTGATGCATATTCCAAATGGCTAGACGTTATCCCTATGGCATCCACCACAACTGAAGCTGTCATCAAACAGCTTAAAAAGCTTTTTGTAACTCACGGGTTACCTAATGTGCTTGTTTCTGACAATGGCCCTCAATTTACATCCAACCTTTTTGAATCACATCTAGCACAACTGGGTATCAGACATGCCCTGACAGCCCCTGGGCATCCTTCGCTAACGGCGGGCTGAACGTATGGTACGATTTACCAAGGAAAAACTTCAGCAATTGGGTTCAGGGGATATCACTGAGAGAGTTGAAAAACTTCTCAGTGTTCAGCATATCACTCCCAACCCCTCAACTAATTTGTCCCCAGCGGAATTGTTGATGGGTAGGAAACTCAGGTCTCCCTTTGATCGCCTTCATCCCACTTACGCACCCAACACACCACTAGATTCCACTAGCAAAATTCACACATTCACTGTGGGTGATTCTGTTTATGCTAAGAACCTTATGGGTGAACCATTATGAATTCCTGCTGAGATAACCCAAATCACAGGCCCCAGGTCTTACAGGGTACAAATGGAGGATGGTGTCCTCTGGAGCAGGCACATTGATCAGTTAAGATCCAGATTGCCTCAGGAGCATCGCTTTTGCTCCTCTCTGGTTCCCATACCTACTGCCTCTTCTAGGGGAAGGGGAGGATTATGAGAGTAATCAGCAAGTAAGAATCAACCCCATGTGTAACGAGCTAACACGATAGGAACCATCCCAAAACCTGTCACAATACCAACAACCATTTTCACAAATCGAAGATTGCACATCACTACCTGATTTAGGTGCTGACATTGGGTTGGAGATGGATTGGGAGGAGAGACCAGGTTGTAGTAACCAAACAGGTTCTACCATTACTGTAAATCCTAGTAAGGAAATGTCAGCAGACACATTTCCTCCCTCACAAGGTGAGAACCTTAAAACATCTGAACCACGTAGGTCTCAACGTACATGTAAGAGCCCCACCTATTTAAAAGAATACATTAGATAGGCTGGGGTTTGAGTATGGACTGAACCTAGTGGGGAGGGGTGTTATGTATGCAGGTTTAAAGTCATTGGTTTAGTTTGAACTGTTCTTGTAAAATGTTGGAAATGATTGGTTTAAAAAGTGCGGGAAAATCCTGCACTCTGATTGGCTGGCAACTGCGGCTGCTGGCTATAAGTAGCAGCCGCAGCCCAGCCAAAGTGGGTCCGTTCTGAGCTGTAGTCACTAATAAACAAAGAGCTTGAAGCACTCCGTGTCTGTCTCTTCATGCAAACTTAACAGATACACTCATAAAAAAAGAACCAGAAGCAAGCATTATGTTCAGAGTTCTCACTCACTAAACAAAGAAGTATTCCTATAAATCAGTATGTACATGGGAAGTAAGGAAGGTTCATAAATCAGTGACAGAACAGCACACACTTGCATATAAAACATCCCAGTTCCAACTCCTGCATTTTTAGGTAAATCAGGGACAGTTTCTCACTGGAATCTCTGAAAAGTTGCTAGATATTGGTCTTCGATAGTCAAAGGACATTTTGCAAGTGCTTAAATCCTTGTGCAAGTGGCAATCCATCCACAGTGACAAAAGATGTACTGTTACATGAGGGGCTACTCATATCACTATTTGTTCTTAGTAACCTCACATTGAAGGCTATTGGACCCATATTTCAATAGGTTCAATGTAAAAATCAGGATTGTGAATCTGCTCTATTTCTGGTAGCATCTTTATAGTATACCATTGCTGTATGTAGTTTGTCATTTAAAATAGGAGAATATTGGTAGCTCAGGGTTGACATGAGGGGTCCTTGGTACTCTCTGAACTTGCTTGTTTTCTTGTAGGCATTTCATTTTCAGTGCTAGTAAGGAGTGCTGTTTGCTGTCAGTTTATATTCTGGTGGCTTGCCTGTCAGTATTTATTTATTTATTTATTTATTTATTTATTTATTTATTAATTCGACTTATATGCCGCCCCCTCTCCCGGGGGACTCGGGGCGGCTCACAACTAAAATAGGATACAACAATAAGTTACTTAAAAATATATTAAATATATTAAATTAAAGCCGAATTAATATTAGTATTATTAATATTAGTATTATTAATATTAGTAGTATTAGTATTGAGGGGGGTGGTCTTAGAGATTCTTTGATTGGGCTGTTTGTTGTTGGCTTTTTGGCAGTTTCTTGATCGGGGTATTGTTTGCTTCATTGATGGTCTGATGTTAACCTTGGAGTTTATGATGATCTGGATGCTGATTGTTGGTAGAGAGGTGCTTGGATGTTTTTGTTCCTTTTAGAGCTGGGTGATAGTCACTTTTGCATGGTCTATACGTGTTGTATAACCTTTAGGACATCCTGTGAAAGTTCCTTTTCCTGGCAGGAACACAATGCTCAAACTATTTTCCCTGCTAGTCATCACCTGCTTTGATCCTTCCTAGTCTTCCTCTTCCCCACATTAACACCATGACTTATCCAATCCCGAATTGGCTACACTAATAGTATCTCTTCCTACTTTGCAGTGCTTCTGCATGAATCTCTGTTAATTGTTATCGCTCCTTTATTGCAACCTGTTTGAGGGGTTTTGCCCCCTTTTTCTCTCCCTCTTATACTTATTGTTGTCATTTGCAGATAAAGGATAATTAAGTACAAGCTTCTCTCCCACAACTAGCCAAAACAGCAGGCCAAAATAGTAATGCGGGTACTTGCGGGAACGTCTCCTGCCGGCATCACATTCTGATTGCCCTGTACGCTCCCACAGACGGGGCCTCCCTGGGATACCGTCAGCCAGACACTGTCGGCTGGCGGTGCCCAGGGGTAGGGCCTTCTCTGTGCGGGCACCCACCCTGTGGAATCAACTCCCCTTGGACCTTCGTTTGGCTCCGGATCTTCGCTCCTTCTGCCGTGACCTAAAGACTTGGTTATTTCAGCAGGCCGGCCTGGACTGAACCAAGAGGGAGGGGGGGTTCTTTTAAATAATTTTAATGGTTTTAATAGTTTTAATGTTTAATATTAGGCTTGTACTGTTTAATTATTTTTTAGTTAATTTATTGTATTGTATTTTATTCTGTGAGCCGCCCTGAGTCCTTAGGGAGAGAGGGCGGCATACAAGTCTAATTAATAATAATAATAATAATAATAATAATAATAATAATAATAATAGAATACTATTGTCTATGGAAGGAGAGTCACTACAGGAATGGAAAGCCTAGCAACAGATCATTCCTTGACCCTTCTTTATTTCATAATATCAGGCCCACTCAAGACATGAAATATTATGGGGATCTTTTGCTTTTCTACTCATGAAGCTGCCTATGAATTGAATTAGATTGATAACTGCCCTAAAGTCATTCTTTGGGTTTCTTGGCTGAATAGATAATTGAAGATGTCTGCAAAGTCCTAATCTAAGGTTGCAATTCATGTATTTTGTCCCATCTCTGTGATGGTTGTTTCTGTCTGACTTTCAGGATGCAAGCCCATATGGATCATATTCCATAAATGTGGCACACAGTTTGTGTGTGATAATAATAAAGCTAACCAGCTACCTTGTAAATCCTTTAAAACATTTCTCTTTCATTCTCGGCATAATTTGCAGGACCCATAGCATTGCTTATACTTGAGTGAATAGTTTTAATATGATTTTAGGAGGAAAAATACAGTAAACAGCCAAACAAGTCTACTTAGAAGAAGATGGGAAAACAAAAGGCAAATAAAGGATAAATACTGTTTTCTGTCCTTGTGGACTGAATAAATTATATTTGTTTCTTGGCAAACATTGACACTGTTGCCAAGGTAGTGCTAGGGGCTTTAAATTAACCCCCCTAGCATGTACTGTATATCTCAGCATTGATCAGTGCTGTGGCTTGATACCTGTGTAGCAAGGTAAAACCTCCATGTTTTTAATTGCAGTGTTGTGTCTAGCAGTGATGAAGATGAAGCAGAACCATATGTCCGGTATAGGAAGCATTTTGATTTCAGAGTTGATTGGGTAAAGCCAGCAAAGAGTTATGAGAGACTGTGGGAATGATTTTACATACTCCTCTCTCTGTCTTTCTGTCTCTGTCTTTGTCTCTGTCTTTCTCTGTCTGTCTGTCTCTCTCTCTCTCTCTCTCTCACACACACACACACACACACCTCCTTCTGGACTTTCTTCATTTCCCTTTCTTTAGCTTTCCCCTTTGACTTACAGTTGCTAGTCAATTGCTCTGTAAACTTTGCTTCCCTTCACCCATCCAGATCATTTCCAGGATCACTAGTTAAGCCTATTAATAATAATAACAATAATATTAAAAGCCGCTTTAAGCTCACCCAAATAGATTAGTTTTGCTTCTGCTCACTTCCTGTTTCTTGTGGAGGTTTGCTCTTCTGATCAGAATTCTTACCAGTGGAATTATAACACAGCAGGCTCATCACTCAGGCATACCTAATGCGGATCAAAACAGGGAAGACTGTAATTGGGTTTTCAGAGAATGCTAACACCCAAGGAACGAGGCTTTATCCAAGACCTGCATTCTTTTTTCTCTACAGCTGCAAATTATACTGAGGACACCCATTCTGCCACACTTTATTAAAACAACAACAAGAGTTTTCAGGCACATCAATTGACTATTTGCCAAATCTTCAGCTTCTGCAGCTACCAGGTAGATCTTCATTATTTCTGGTGATGAGAACATAAGCCAGTGTAAAGAGAGAGTGAGTTTCTCTGTTTTTAAGTTACTGCTTGTTACATTTCTCACTCATGTGGATGTCTCAGAATGAAGCAGTTTTTCCCTCTACTAGAACTGAAGAAGGCAGTTTAATGCCCTCCCTCTATTTTAGATTACAATTCCCATAATCTATCACCACTAATTACATTTGGGGATTAGTCCCCAACTTGCTTATCAGTGTTCTTGAGCCTACTGAGCCTATCACTGAAAAGGAAAACTTTTGCATAGATGCTCATATTATGAGGTGATCATAATTCAAGAGATGACCCCAGCCCAAAGTTTTTTTTCCCTTGAAAGGGAGAAAATACGAGGAAACTAATCCAGAATTTCTGAGAAACCATTCTCTCCCTCTTTTCATCCCCTCCCTCCCTCCCATCTCATAACGTTGGTCACAACCCAAAACCTGTAAATATTAATCCTTCCATTTTCTGCATTATATGTGATGTGGTACCCTATGAATTAAAAAAAATATCATTATTGAATGTAAAAAGCCAGCTTGGTCTTCAATTTTCTATGCTAAAAAATTGACAATTTATTTTTATTTATTTATTTGATTAGTCAATTGCTTACAAGATAACAGGAATAAGCATAAACATAGTTATAAATACATGGATACATATAAGAAAAATAAAAGAAACAATAGGACAGGGACGGTAGGCACTTTGGTGTGCTTATGCACGCCCACTACAGACCTCTTAGGAAAGGGGTGAGGTCAATAGTAGATAGTCTAAGGTTAAAGTTTTGGGGGTTTGGGGAAGAAACCACAGAGTCAGGTAGAGTATTCCAGACATTGACCACTCTGTTGCTGAAGTTGTATTTCCTGCAATCAAGTTTGGTGCGGTTTACCTTGAGTTTGTATCTATTGTGTGTGCTCTTGTATTGTTATGGTTGAAGCTGAAGTATTCATTGACAGGTAGGACATTGCAATCTATGATTTTATATACTATACTTAGATCAGACCGAAGGTGGTGTAGTTCTAGATTTTCTAGGTCTAGAATTTCAAGTCTGGTGACATAAGGTATTCTGCAACGAGTAGAGGAGTAGAGAACTCTTCTTGTGAAATATTTCTGGACTTTATCTACTGTGTTAATATCAGATACGTAATGCGGGTTCCAGACTGATGAGCTGTATTCAAGTATTGGTCTAGCAAATGTTTTGTATGCTCTAGTTAGTAGTGTGATATTACCAGAGAAAAAGCTACATAGCATTAGGTTAACAATTCTTAATGTCTTTTTGGCTATGGAGTTACAGTGGGCTCTAGCCCTTAGATCATTAGAGATGAGTACTCCAAGGTGCTTGACAGAGTTTGGATCATCAACAAGGTCTTGACTATTCAGCTTGTATTTTATTTTCTGATTCTGATCAATGGAGAGATGGGATATTTTTTTACTTACCCATTTTGTGAATAACTGAGAAGGTGTAAGTGTAGGTTTGACTTCTTTTGGAAGCAGCTCATTGAAGGGCAATATCTTTTGCAACACTTGTCTTATGTATAAAACACAATTGAGTACATACAATAGAGGTTAAATACTCCACGAAGCACTCAAAATCTGGGAAAAAGCTAGATCCTGTGATGCTTTTAACATTTCATAATCCAAAATTCAAACCTCTAACTCTCTGTCTGGAAAGAAGCATTCCCTTTTTAGGTATTTGCAAGCTAATCAGAAGACAGCAGCTTGCCAGGGCTTTAGATGACATGCTCCTTCTCTAACTTACAATAATGTATTTAAAATACTTGAATTTCATTTTTTAAATTTAAAAGCTCTCAAAATAAAGACTGTTAAATGATGAAGATAATTTGATATTCAATCACTGATCCAAAAATAATCAAAGCACCAAACTACAAGTCATTCCTATGGTCACCTGTCTAGTTCAATCAATCCAAATAGAGTTGGAAGGGACCTTGGAGGTCTTCTAGTCCAACCTTGCCCAAGCAGGAGACCATATACAATTTCAGATAGATGGCTATCCAGTCTTTTCTTATAAACCTCCAGTGATGAAGCACTTACAACTTCTGAAGGCAAGCTGTTCACTGGCTAATTGTCCTCACTGTCAGGAAGTTTCTCCTTAATTCCAAGTTGCTTCTCTCCTTGATTAGTTTCCATCCATTTTTTCTTATCTTGCCTTCCCCAGTTGTACAGTTCCCCAGTTGTACATGAATATTCTGTCCTTGTTTTCAGAAAATCCTGCAAGATAGAGAAGTTAATCTTCTGCATCCTGCAGATACATCAAGTGGTCTGTTGTGACTCTGTTCCTTATATCACATAATATCAATTGCTCCTGCCTTCATCTTCCTCCTTCTGGAAGTTGCTCATAAGGAAATTGCTACAAACTGCCAGAAAGCAACACTGAGCTGGATAGTCCTTTGTTCTTCTGATCCATAGATAGATAGATAGATAGATAGATAGATAGATAGATAGATAGATAGATAGTCTAGAAAAGAGAACAGTTCTTACTACAGTGTGAATGCCATGTAATAGTGCATCTCACATTCCCCAATGAAACATTTGGAAAGTTAACAATGGGGTTGATTTGAAAAATCACAGTAAAGAAATTCCACATATACCTAAAAAGTAATTTGACATGTGAAGATGAAAGATCAGGAATGGAAAGCACTTGGTTCAAACTCTTTGTGTGTGTGCCTTCAAGTCAGTGTTGAGTCCTGGCAATTGCCTGGTCAAGTACCTGCAATTTTCTTGGCAAGATTTCAGTAGTGATTTATCTCTGCTTGCTTCCTATGGCTGAGAGGGAGTGCTTGGTCCAAGGTTACATGGTTTCATGCCTAAGGCAGGACTAGAACTCATGGTCTCCCAGTTTCTAGCCAGGTGCCCTCACCACTACAGCAAACTCACTACTAGATATAAAAATGAAAGCCATGACAAACCAAAACAGCTTGTTATCTTTAGGAAGCTTTCAGATAGAAGCCTTTGGAAAGGTTAAAATAAACATACAGACCTGACCTTTACTGTAGTGATCCTTTCTCTGCAGTACAGGGATGGAGAATTTGTGATATCCAGATATTGCTGAACCAACTTTCTGGGTTGTTATGGGCTCTCATCTTGACCCACTATGACTAGCAACATTTCAGATGGCAGTTATCACAAATTTATTCCCACTAACCTGGGGAACAACAAATATTATCATGTTTAAATTTCAGCAATATTCTGTTACATAACTATGACTCCTTCTCAACATTTAGACTGTGGCATTTTTTATCTGGAAGCACAGCAATTATAGAAATTGTGGGATAGGCAAATAGATCACATTTGACAAAGTAGACCACATTCAACAAAGTAGACCACAACCTACTTCTTGGTAAGCTAGAAAAAAGTGGGATAGATAGTATCACCACCAGATGGATTCATAACTGGCTGACAAACTCAACAAGTGGTCCTTAATGGGTCTAAGTCTACATGGAGGATAGTAAGCAGTGGGGTACCACAAGGTTCTGTCTTAGGCCAAATACTCTTCAATATCTTCATAAATGACTTAGATGAGGGAATAGAAGTGGAACTTACCAAATTTGCAGATGATACTAAGCTGTCAGGAATAGCTAACACCCAAGAAGATAGACTCAAGATCCATATGGATCTTCACAGACTTGAACACTGGGCCATATCTAACAAAATGAAATTCAATGTAGAGAAAAGTAAAATCTTATACTTAGGCAACAAAAACCAAAAGTACACATATAGACTGGGTGAAACCAGGCTCAATAGCAGTAACTGTGAGAGGGATCTTAAAGTCTTAGTGGACAACCAGCTAAATATGAACCAGTAGTGTGCAATGGCAGCCAAAAAAGCCAATGCAATCCTAAACTGCATTAACAGAGGGATACAATCAACATCAAGTGAGGTACTAATACCACTCTATAAAGCCTTAATAGACCACAACTAGAATACTGCATCCAGTTTTGATCATCACACTATAAAAAAGATGTTGAGACTCTAGAAAAAATGCAGAGAAAAGCAACTAAAATGATTAGGGGACTGAAGACTAAAACATACGAAGAACAGTTACAGGAACTAGGCATGGTTAGTCTAGTGAAGAGAAGGACCAGGAGAAACATGATAGCAGTGTTCCATTATCTGAGGGACTGCCACAGAGAGGAAGGGGTCAAGCTATTTTCCAAAGCACCTGAAGGCCAGACAAGGAATAATGGATAAAAACTGATCAAGGATAGATTCAACCTAGAAATAAGGAGAAATTTTCTGACAGTAAGAACAATCAACCAATGGAACAGCTTGCCTTCAGAAGTTGTGGGAGCTTCTTCATTGGAGGCTTTCAAGAAGAGATTGGACTGCCATTTGTCAGAAATAGTATAGAGTCTCCTGCTTGGGCAGCGGGTTGGACTAGATGACCTACAAAGTCCCTTCCAACTCTGTTAATCTGTAATAATGACAATAGCACCAAATTCCCAAGAAAATGGACACTTCCGATATAAAGTACTTATTTCACTTACCATTTGACACTGTTATACTTTAGAGATGAAGCCATCCATAATAGCACTTAGCAAGAGCACTTAGACTTATAAACCACTTCACAGTGCTTTTACAACCCTCTCTAAGTGGTTTACAGAATCAATGTATTGCCCCTAACAATCTGGGTCTTCATTTTACTGACCTCAGAAGAATGGAAATCTGAGTCAATCTTGAGCCGGTGAGACTCGAACTGCTGGCAGCCAGCAGTAAGCAGAAGTAATCTGCAATATTGCATTCTAACCATGGCACCACCATGGCTCTTAAATACCTTTGGAGATAGATTTTAGATTTTTTTTTCTTGGCTGCCTTTCAGTATTCTGAATTTTAGTATTCTGAAACCCCCAAAATATATTTGTTCTCATTACATGGTATTGCACATGTTCCACCATTTTCTTACATTTCTTTGCCCAAGACCTGCATGACTACAATAACTATATTCTTAAACAGGACCAAGGACACCCAGATTCTAATCAGCAGTCAATCTTGAAGCTCAGCAGATAATTTTAGGCCAGACTCTCCTCTCCTTTCCTCATTAATCTGCCTCACAGGATTCTTAATATCATCTTGTTCTCTGAGGAGGACAGTTAGAATATGAATGTGTTGGAATATGCTCTTTATGTTAATAACTTTTATTATATTAGAATAATAACACTCAAATACTTTTGCATTGCCATATAAAAATTATAATTCAAATCTGAAGATGTAATCACCAGTTTCTAACCATTACTGCCTCCTATGACAGGTTGAATTCCTCTGACGATCATGACAGTGTCTCTCCCTTCTTAAGCTGTAACACAGTGGATATGCTCTCTCTCATAAATAGACTTTGTATCTTTGAATACTTTTCTGGTTTGTATGAAGCCACCTTTGGAATATGTGCCTACAAACACTATGGGTGAAGATAAAATATCTTGCACATACGTACCCCCCCACACATCTGTCTAGGGCAGAGATGGGGAACAATGGCCTTTTTATGACTTGTGGACTTCAACTCCCAGAATTCCTGAGCCTGACTGAACTTGAATTGAAGTCCACGAGTCATAAAATGGCCATTGTTTCTCAATCTGGTCTAGGGGTAAATGCCTGGAAAAGCAATTCAGTCTTATATTCATTGGATTTTGTACCTTAGTGAGGGAGCTCATTCTCCCTAAAATTATTATCAACAGTTTATGGAGTCTAATAGGATTAGAAAGAAATTAACATACACACACTCAATCCAGCCAAGCTACAATGGAGATTTTACTGACAGTAATGCAGCAGCACTGAATTCTACATATCTTGCATATAACCACCCATACCAACTTGGTGGCATGACTTTTCTGTTCTGGCGTCCTCGGAAGTTGCTTTTCCTTGATTGATGGAACTATTCTTAGTGAGGCTGGCTTTGCTTCACCCATCAAGGAAGGAAATGTTTTATATTACAAGCCTGTCCTACTGAACCTATTGGAACTTACTCTGAGGAGTAAACATGTATTGTAGAGGAAGATAATTTCTGAGCCAAAAATGAAAAGTGGGTGGAAAAAGCATTAAACAGCTTTTCCGCATCACCATTTTATTCAAGTTAAGCTTGTGTTCCAATTTATTTGAGTTAAGAAGCTGTGAGGAACCCAAGCTCTCTCTTAACATAAAAGTTCCGCCTCAGTATCAGGAAAGGTCTGAATAAACTTTCCACAGCCTGATTCCAAATGCCTAGCTCACGTTAGGGGTGCGGGGTGGGGGGAATAAAGTCATGATTTTGGGCAAGTGGCTGGATTGGCTCAAACAAGGAATAATCCTTGTTTGCACAGTGGTCCTTCTGAGATTTAACCTGGAAATAAGGAGAAACTTTCTGACAATGAGAACAATAAACCAATGGAACAGCTTGCCCTCGGAAGCTGTGGGAGCATCATCACTTGAGACTTTCAAGAAGAGATTGGACTCCCATCCACAGAAATGGTGTAGGGTCTCCTGTTTGGGCAGGGGGTTGGACTAGAAAACCTACAAGGTCCCTTCCAACTCTGATTATCTGTTATCTGTTTTATCTGTTATCTGTTCTTCCTTTACTTTCTTTTGCCTTGTGGTATGATGGCTGAACTGCTGAAGCCAAGGTTTGCATTCCTTCCCAGTAATTGCCTTGCCTCAAATACACTGGGTCCTTTGCTTTTTCTGAGCTGCTGTCTTACATAACCCAAGTGAGTTTGTACTCTTGTGGGAAGAACATGCATCTGGAGTCTGTTTACCAAATTTGAATGCATGTTTGGCTGGTGTTTTAAATAACAAATGACCATTACTTCTTTTTTTCTTGGTTTAAAAGCTTGGAAAACAAGTTATTCTAAGTAAGACCCTTAATTAAAGAGCTGCCTTCTGACAGTAGTAGTATTCATTAGAAAGAATGCATTTGTCATGCCCCTGTTGGAGTCTGAATCTGAGGAGGAAGACAAACAGTTGACAGGGAGTGGGAGTGTGGCTCCATTGGCTGTGGAGGAAACTGGGGAAGGGCAAAGTCCAGCTGGGCAAAGCAGGGGAGAGGTAGAACAAGGGAGAGGGAGTTCAGAGGAAAACCCAGGCCCACCCCCTCTTCATCCTAGAGCATGCAGGGAGGAATGGAGAAGAGAGCAATGTGGGTTGTGTGGCTTATGGGGGAGGAAAGGGCCCTGATTCCCTTCATTAGCCACATGTGGGAAGAGAGTTTAAAAGAGATGCATGCTAAGTGAGGCATCTTCTGGGAACAAACATGAGTTTATCTTGTGTTGACTTTGGTTATCTGCATTCCCGGCATCCTCCCAACCGTGTTGAATTACTGCCGTTCCTTCACGTCTGGAATTCCTTCTCTTGCCCTGCAGACTGATTACCTCATCTTGCCTTGATTGGACTTATAGTTACAGTTTTTGTTGACCATATTTTGGACTTGATTCTCTGCAGCCAAAGGCTGTTCCTGGGAGAGTTTTTCTCCAGCTCAGAAGGTAACCAGGACATTGGGGGCAAAGTTGGAGCTAATGAAGGGACTCCTACTGATTATCTGACTGTGTTGCCTTTGTGCCACGCCTCGGGTCATCACAGCATTTTTCTCTTCTTCTTACTTCGAACTAAGTGGATCATCATAGCAAAGAGCACACTAGTTGTCTTCCTTTGAAAATATCTTCTGAATTTTATATATTGTCCTTATTTATCTTTGGCTTCATACATTATTTTTAAAAAATGAAACTAAACTCTGACTCTACATTATCTTAATCCTCTGGCAACTCTGCTTTACAGAGTTGCCCAAAATGGTCTTTAAAAGTGGTCAACCACTATGACCAACCAGCAAGGGCTTAATTTAAATTTGGGTACCATGATTATGTTTAGAAGCCAATGGCATTTCCTCAGGACTTTAATGGGATTGTCTAGAATAGCTATTCAAATCCCAGCAAAAAACAAAGTTGATATGATTTTAATGGACTTTTTAAAGACTAGGGTAAAACTGCTAAGATATCAAGATTGCAACAGTAAATTAATATTGACTCTCCAGTAAGAGAAGGTAAAAACAGTAATGCTTCTGCATAAAACTGTGATACAAGTCTTAGTAATAAATATGCTTCCCCACCATCACAGCAACTTTACCCTAATATTTAGCAAACAACAATGGCCATACTAAACACTAATTATTTTATTCCAGGACCTGCTGACCAGAACAGGTATGACCATCAAATGGTTTGCAAGTTTGACAAACCATAGGCAAGCTCAAGTCATCTGCAGAGGAACAGGAGAATCAATATCAGTTGATTGCAAGCAGTAGTGGTCTAAACTCAACTCATGAAATTAAGGCCCCAGTCAAAACATTTCTCTCTCTGAATCATTCTTGAAAACTTTTTATTTATAACTTTATTTATTTATTTTATTTATAACTTCTGTTGCAGACTTTGATTAAATCTTCAACCTACAGTGAATACTCTGGCTAGAATCATTCAAATGTCTGATACCATCTCTGGCATGTTGTACCTTTAAAGCCTCGTTTGCATTCCACATGATTTATTTATTATCTATGAATCGTGTTTTGGAAGTTCTAGGGAAGAAGAAGGAAGAAGAGAGGGAGAAGGAAGGAGAAGACCCAGAAATTATATAATTCAGAACCAAATAATCTATGATTATTTTCATTTTCTCTGCAGGCAGAACTTAATTCACAAGTTGGTTTTCAACAAGAAATCAAGCTTTAAATCTTCCTTCATATGCATTTAACAAATAAAAGACATTATGCATTGTGTGTATCTGCTTTATTGGGGATTGTCTCCGTTCATAAATTAATGGGGTGAGTTTTCAGTATTGGGCATTTACTGGCAGCAGCATATACAAAGCTGCTCTTTTCACAGCAGACTTCTAAGGAGAAACTCTGTGAGAGAAACGTATTTACAATATCAATGCACATACTTAAGAAACATAATCCGTTATGCAAAAATACAGAAAGTATTATGACACAAGAACAATGTTTTATTTCCTTGGAGACTTGTGTTAATTGTAATGTGTGTTGAATACCAATCCTCTTAATTTATTAGTTCAACAAATGTTATTATTTATCTGTGACTATTCAGTTGAGTTTGAGGCTGGAAAATGGGACTGAGACCACTTTAGTTGTCTTGGTGACACATGCTGGGAAATTCACCCTTACTATTTCTCCTATTCTTCCCAGCTGCTTTCAGTATCAGCCCTGGTTCTGGACTGAGTGCCAGAATTGGGCCTTGTAAATCATCTATATCCTGTATGTGCCTTTCAGTAGCCACTTGTGCTACCTTCCTTTCTCTGCTGATATGCTGAGGAAGCTTCATTCTCACAGCAAGATAATGTTGGCAAACAAAAGTATTCCAAGCCTGATGCTGTTTCTTATTTTCCAGGGTGCATTGGATATCCTGTTTCTCCCTGAAGGCCTCCAGCAATGGAGCACCCACAACCTCTGAAGGCAACCATTCCATTGGTTGATTACTCTCACTGTTAGAATATTTGTCTTTAGTTCTAGGTTGCTTCTCCGATTTGCCTCTCATTTGTCCATCCATGGCCTCTGGGTTTCCCACAGGTTTCTAATTTGTTCCCTTGTTATTTTTTTAAATTACATTTATATGCCGCCCTTCTCCGAAGACTCAGGGCGGCTTACAATTTTTGGGATACAACTCAATGTGCTCAGCAATAGCCTTCATTCCATTGTATATGCCTGCTTATTACTAAGCGGCATTTTTACAAAGTCAGCTTATTGTTCCCAACAATTTTGGGTCCTCAATTTACCTACCCCGAAAGGATGGAAGGCTGAGTCAACCTTGAGCCTGGTGGGATTCGAGCCTACAGTAATGGTAGGCAGCTGGAACTTAAATGCAGGCATTTAACAGCCTGAGCCACCAACCCCCTGCTTGACCTGTCTACATTTTCAAATGATAGCGATGACAAAAATGTTTGAGATAAGAAAAGAGATGTGCCACTTCCTGCTTCCCAGTGACTGATCCAAGGTTACCCGACTGACTTTGTGCCTTAGGCTGGATTAGAACTCAGGATCTCCCCGTTTCAAACCCGGTACCTTAACCACCAGACCAATTGACTCTAGATGGTTGCATTACAGGTTTAATCTATTAATATATACAAAAATGTTTTACATTATCTTTTTGGTTTTGAATAAAAATGGTATAAATATTATTAATAAACACTACAAACTGATTCAATGGAATACTGATTATCTCAAAAAAAACTTCCTGAAAGAATAGATTTTTCTCTTTCAATATGCATTTCAGAAAATAGTATTTTTTTAAAGTTATTCAGTCTGGAGAATCTGAATAGCTTTGGAGGCTAGATTTTCTGTTCTCATTTCTATTTCAAAAGGCTTCTGTATTTATGCTTAAATGAAAGTTTAGGAAAGTGAAACAGTAATATCACAGGTTCAATTCAATATTATGGAACTAAAAAGAATGTATGTAAACCATTCATCTGCATTTTCCCCATCCTCCGCAAAAAATACCCCCTTCCCTAACATTAAAGCAAGAGTAATGCATGCTAGTTGAGACCAATACATTGGTTGTTGAAGAAAATCAACACTCAGATAAGCAGAAATCAACAATAAGCAGTAAATAATACCACATGAAAGCTCAGAGAGCACCAAAGATTCCTCAAAGCAGACTTCTCATGTATTTTCCTTTCCTAGGAGTCTGATATGTTTTCTCTAATGGTTTGACATCCCCACTTCTTTCTCTGAGTCCAATCCTATTCCATCTCAGGCCACTTTTGTAAAGGCATTAGGTAAGAGCAGATAGTCAAGGGGGCAACTGAGAGAGGGATAGTTATCAATTTCTTTACATTTCATTTCCTACAGTTAGAATCAATAGTTAGGACTCCAATTCAGGCATGGTAAGTACTTTGATAGGAGACTTCCCTAGCACTCTAAGCGATAAACATGACTGGAAAATCAAATCAATAAGAAAGTTGGACTGGTTGACCACTTCATTCCTCTGCCAAAAAAACTGCACAGACACACACATCACAAGGAGCTGTGCTAATTTGAAGAAAGTATGTTTTTATTTGTGTTTGCTGCCTTTAAAAATGGGAAGCAAACAAGGAGCACCTCTTTGGTATTATGCCCCAATTCATTATGGAAATAGGTTTGTTTGTTTGTTTGTTTGGAGCAGCAGACAGGTTGCATTGTTATCAAAACAGGATTTGCCACCTGGCTTTTTTTCTTAATGGGCATAAAATTATTTTTTTTCCAAGTCAGCTGAAGCTCTGCAGAAGCCAGGTTTTCTGCTTCAGTACTTCAAGATCAAGACATTTTGCAACAATTAAAGGATGATGGGGATCTGTTTTTGCTCGAGATGACAGGACATTTTGCAGATTTAAGGATTAATTAAATGCCCCTAGAAAGGCTGCAGACTTAGCCAATCTTCCATTCCTGCAATTTTATCTTGGCCTACACACCACCACAAATAAGCCTACAGGCCTCTTTAGCATCCAGCTAATTAATTATCTCTGAATTGTACAGATTGTAGGGCTAACACTGCATGCTAAGAATTCTTACACTACTTCTTCACATCATTCTGTCTGGCAGGGTAAAATGATTGCTAATGTGATTTCCCTTTGCTTCCCCAAGTCTCAAAGTGGAAAACTGAATAGATTGAATATTACAATTGCCTTCCAACTTTTCTCAAAGCCGCTTCAGATGCCCCAGCTATTTTTGACTATGTACTTTCTTGTCATTATTGAAAAAAAGGTCTACCTTCTACTTCTACCACTTTTATATTACTTCTGTTGCCATAGTTACTAGAAACACGCATCTCTCTATATGTCTGCAAATGACATCTCAAGTCCAGGGAATTAGCTGTTTCAGAACATGAATGATTTAGGATAATTTAAGTTAAATGTAACCAAGGAACCTTTTCTGCTGCAACCATGGTTTAGTTTTTCTGGAGGATGGGTGTGCAGTCTCTCACAGTCTGACCCAGGAATTGGTAAAATTGCTGAAATAAAAAGAATATTGTGTGTAATGGATAAAGTCATGGCTGATGAGTTGGGGTTTGTCTTAATTATGTACAGACTTGCATTTAAAAAAAATAGCCAAACTCAAAGTCAACATTGTGTCTCTTGATGGTTTTGTCACAGAACAAGATGTTTGAGGAATAGTGAGAAATATCATAGACCACAAGGAGCTAGAACAGAAGTTTGTAATATGAATTGTGCTAGTTCAAGAATTCAAGGCTAATTCAGAGAATCTTCCAAATTACTCTAATTGATCACTTCACCATTAATCTTGCAGGGTTTTTTATCCTCACTTTTTGGGGGGACTGGGAAGGAACAGTGTTAAGCTCGCATAGAGAGGCAGGACGCGGAGTGCTTCAGCTCAAAGTTTATTGTGACTTCAGCTCAGAACGGACCTAATTTGGCTTAGCCGAGGCAGCTATATATAGCCGGCTGCCTCGGCTGACAGCCAATCAGAGTGCAGGGTTTTCCCGCACTTTTAAACCAATGATTTCAAACACTTTACAAGAACAACCAATCATATTCAAACTCTGCATACATAACACCCCTCCCCACTATGTTTGGTCCATACTCAAACCCCATCTATCTAATATATTCTTGTAGATAGGTGGGGCTCTTACAGGTACATTGAGACCTGCGTGGTTCAGGTGTTTTGGGAATCTCACTTTGTGAGGAAGGAAATGTATCTGGCAACATTCCCTTATTAGGACTTCTTGTATTGGTAGAACCTGCTTGGTTACTACAACCTGGTCTCTCCTCCCAGTCCATCTCCAACCCAATGTCACCCCCTAAATCAGGTAGTGATGTGCAATCCTCTATTTGTAAAAATGGTTGTTGGCACCCTCACAGGTTTTGGAATGGTTCCTGTCATGTTAGCTCATTACACATGTTAGCTCACTTGCTGATTACCATCCTTATTTCCCCCTTCCCCCCTAGAAGAGGCTGAGGGTATGGAATCCTGAGAGGAGCAAGGGCGATGCTCCAGAGGCAGTCTGGACCGTAACTGGTCTATGTGCCTACTCCACAAGACACCATTCTCAGTTTGAACTCTGTAAGACCTGGGGCCTGAAACCTGGGTTATCTCAGCAGAAATCCATAGTGGTTCACCCACAAGGTTCTTAGCATAAACAGAATCACCCACAGTGAATGTGCGAGTTTTGCTGGTGGAATCTAGAGGTGCGTTGGGGGCGTAAGTGGGGTGAAGGCGGTCTAGGGTAGACCTGAGTTTTCTCCCCATCAAAAGCTCAGCAGGAGTTAAGTTAGTGGATGGACTAGGAGTGATGTGTTGGATACTGAGTAGTTTTTCAACTTTCTCAGTGATGTCCCCTGGACCCAATTGTTGGAGTTTCTCCTTGGTAAAACGTACCATGCGTTCAGCCTGGTCGTTAGACGAAGGATGCCCAGGGGCAGTAAGGGCGTGTCTGATACCCTGCTGCGCTAAATATGATTCAAAAAGGTTGGAAGTAAATTGAGGACCATTGTCAGAAACAAGTACATCTGGCAACCCATCAGTTACAAAAAGTTTCTTAAGCTGTTTGACAACAGCATCTGCTGTGGTGGATGCCATAGGAACAACCTCCAACCATCTGGAGTATGCATCTACCACAATAAAGAAAGTGTGCCCTCTGGTAGGGCCAGCAAAATCAATGTGAATCCTGGACCATGAGTTACAAAAAGTTTCTTAAGCTGGTTGTAAGTTTCAGAAGCAGGGTCCTCAGTGTGCAAAGGAAGTGGGCAGAGACTCAAAGCATCAGTGTGCCCAATATCTTTTCCCGGTCTGTGGATGAGTTTGTATGAATAAGCAGCAAGAAATTCCGTCCATCTCAGCATTCTTGGTGACAGGATGGTGGGCATTGGTCTGTCCCCTGCCACAATGCCTAAAAGAGGTTTGTGATCTGTAACAATGGTGAATCTTCTCCCATATACATACTCATGGAACTTCTTGACTGCTGCCACGATAGCCAATGCTTCCTTGTCCAGTTGGCTGTAATTTCTCTCTGCTTTAGTCAAAGTGCGAGAGTAAAATGCAATAGGGGCTTCCCTTCCACTGGGAAGCATGTGGCTCAACACCACCACCACCACTCCAAAAGGGGATGCATCACAAGTTAATACTACAGGTAAATTCTCAGAAAACTGTATCAGGACACAATCAGAAGTGATTTGTCTCTTGATGTTGTTAAATGCAGCTTCTTCTTTTGTGCCCCAGACCCATGCAGATTTTTTATCCAGTAATCTGTGTAAGGGTTCTGCAGTGGTTGCTTTCTGAGGTAGAAACATATGATAGAAATTAATAAGTCCCAGGAATGCTTGCAAGTCAGTTTTGCATCTTGGCCTGGGGGCTTCTTTGATTGCCTGAACTTTGGCTTCTGTGGGGTGGATGCCATGTTTATCAATCATATAACCCAAGAATTCTACTTTGTCAGTTCTTAGTGTACATTTCTCTTTTTTGACTTTTAACCCCGCTTTTTTGAATCTGGTTAGAACTGCTCTGAGTTTCTGGTGTAACTGAGTGTCATTTTCAGGCACCACCCCTGGTAACCCTTGTAGCATCCTTTCCATAAGGCTTTGGAAAATGCCTGGTGCCACACTTACTCCAAATTGTAACTTTTTGCATTTGAAAGCACCCGATGGGTTACAATGGTTTGGGCTTCTGCAGTTAAATCGTCTACTGTTAACTGCTGGTATGCTTGGGCCAGGTCCAGCTTGGCGAAGACTGTGCCCCCGCCCAGAGAGTGTAGTAAATGATGAACCACTGGAACAGGATATGCGCTCTGTTGTAGCGCATGGTTCAATGTCCCCTTGTAATCCCCGCAGATTCTCATGGAACCGTCTGCCTTGACTGGCGTGACTATGGGTGTCTCCCACCTGGAGTGGTCTGTGGGCTCTAATCCCCCCTGGGCTATCAGTTTATCTAATTGTTCATCAATTTTTTTCCTTCAATGCAAAGGGTACCCTTCTGGGTTTTAATCTGATTGGTTGTACCTTGGGATCTAGGTTAAATGTGATAGGGGTCCCCAAGTACTTGCCTAATCCGTCGCTGAAGACCTCTAGAAACTCAGACTTCAAAGACTCTTCCCACTCAGTGTTGCTCACGTGGTTGATGCCAGTCACTTCGATGCCCAGCGGGTTGAACCATTCCAGTCCCAGCAAACTTGGGCAATCTTTATCCACGATGGTCAGGGGTAGGCGTTTGATGTGACCTTTGAACTTCACGTTGAATTCTCTTGTTCCAACTACTGGAATCTTGTTCCCTTGGTAGTCTTTAAGAGTTAATGCCTGCTTCTTGAAGTGAGTCTTCTGAATGTCTGGTATCAGTCTTTGAATAGTGTCCCATGACATCATAGATAAATATGAACCTGAGTCCACTTCCATTTGGCAAGGCCTTCCTTCAATGAATACCTTGACATGTACTTTCCTGTTATTTAAAGAGGATGAATGACCAATAGTTGCTGTTTGATGAGCTTCATTCCTTCCATTTGCTTCTGTATTGTGCCCCATTTTCTCGCTGGTGTTGTTGGCTTGACTTCTTTGTCTTTGTTGTTTGTAGCAAACTTTCTTCTGTTTGGTGGAGTTCTGGATGATTTGCAGACTCTTAGAATGTGTCCTCTTTTTTCACATCGGAGGCAAATGGTGTCCAGGAACTTGCATTCAGTGCGGGGGTGGTTTCCCCCTCAACCTATGCAGTGGAATTCATGTCTCTTCCTTCTCAGGTCGTTTTGTTTCCGCTCCATTCTGAGTCTGTTAATACCTTCTTCTTCTCCACTGTATTCTGACTCAGATTCAAGTTCATCAAAATGAGTTGTAGTGGTCTTTTCCCCATCAGAATGGCCCGTAGTCTTGTTCATCTTTCTCATGGCTGCTGCTGAGGATTTGGTGGCTTCTGCTGAAGATGCTTCCTCTATGGCTTCTTTCAGTGTGATCTTGGGTTTCATCAGTAATTTGCTCTGCAAAACCTTGTCTTTAAGGCCCAATACAAAACGATCGCATGGCCTCCTCTAAGCTGCTGAATTCGATGCACCCCAATGTCTCTTAAACTTGCCTCGAAGTCATTTACGCTTTCGTCTTCCCCCTGATCGCGGCGATAAAACTCGTGTCTCTTAATGAGGCATGATACTTGGGGCGCGTAGTGTGCCCTTAAAAGCCTCTCCAGATCAGGCCATGCCATTACCTTCACGTCTGCTGCGCCAGCTAATGCCTTTGCCATCTTGAAAACTGCCAGACCGCAATACGTGAGAAAAACCGCCCTCTTCCGCTGCTCAGAAATGGCAGCCATATCGTTTCCTTCCAAATACATCTGAAACCGATCTGCATACGACTCCCAGTCTTCATTCTTCAGGTCGAATGGGGCTGGGGGGCTGTTCAGCGCAGCCATCTCGCTCTTCTCTGTTCTGCGTTGCCTTCTCTTCAGGGAGATCCCATCCTCGTCTCCAGTGTTAAGTTCGCATAGAGAGGCAGGACACGGAGTGCTTCAGCTCAAAGTTTATTGTGACTTCAGCTCAGAACGGACCCGAATGGCTCAGCTGACGGCAGCTATTTATAGCCGGCTGCTGCGGCTGCCATCCAATCAGAGTGCAGGGTTTTCCCACACTTTTACAACCAATGAATTCAAACACTTTACAACAATAACCAGTCATTTTAAACTCTGCATACATAACAAACAGTCTTTAATCTAATCCTAATCTAATCTATAGTATTGTAAATCTTGGGTAATTTGGAACCAAATACATCTCTCTTATTTCTCAGCCTATTATATCTCCCAACTGAGTTCACCATTAGAAGTAATTCTGATTTGCTGAGATTTGAGACCTTGAAGTGGAACTGTCTAAAGAACAAAATGCTAGGGATGAGTGGATTTAGTACTTAGCAGGTTTTCTACTCTGCTGATACCCTCCTATAAATAAACCCAAATTATTATAAAATGCCACCTCTCTATATGAACAAGCGAGTTTTGCCTATTACTCAATTCATATTAGTTAAGAGAAATCAGAACACTGATTGTTGCAGGTAAGATAATAAACACCAGGGATTGTGAGGATGTCTTATACTGAGCATATCTACATTTCATTTGGGCTGTCTGAGAAAAGGAGCTGAGGTTTGGTTATGGAGCTGATAGTTTGGGAGTTTTGACCTGAGGCTCACTTACTACCTGGGATTTACCAGCATTATTGCATTCTTGAGCTTTGCTGTTGCAGATGATTAGCATTTTGATAAAAAAAATCCAAGTAATCTCTTTTTCAGATTGCAGGCTAGACTGCATTGTGTCAGGTCAGGCCAATCCCCATGTGCAGAGGCTGTGGCCACTCTTACCCTCTCTCTCTTTTAATGAAACTGTGTCTCCATGGTTTTAGTTAATTTACTCATATGTGAGAGAAATGAGGAAGTATTTTTCCCATCTCTCCCTGATAATGAATGAGATATGAAAGAGCTTCATGGCCAGTAAGCACCCTGGAGGGAGTTCAGTGTGTCAAAATGTGCAAGGCATCTTCATCAAAGTAACAAAATGATGTTCTCTCTCTCCCCTCCTTTTATTTGATGAAGTGAAAATTTCACCCAAGAGCTGCCAGAAACATGTCTAGTTTTGCTTAGATGGTAAAATCGACTTTGGAGAACCAGCCATGTGGGGAAAACTGATAAATACAAAAAGCACACTATCTCAGATAGAAATGTTTTCTGATAGCAAATGGATAACAGAACCAGCCCATAAGGTGGAGCTTTTGTTACAGTCAGCCCTGAAGTAATAAAATATATCATCGCTATAGATTGTTATAGACTGTAATAACATTACATCCTGTAGATGTGTTCAGTCTAGTCTCCCACTTAGAATGTCTTTCTATGTTACACAATCTTCTATTTTAGTTCAGGTTTCAAAACAAAATCTATATATATATAAAGAAAATTAAATAGTTAAGTCTTAAGCAGTGGTGGCTAACCTTTTTGGGCTCCTGTGCCAAAAATTGTGCACATGCTTGCACACTTGCGCTCGCGTGCCAGCACCCAGAAGGCAATGTGCAACCCCCCATGCCCCCTATGCACACATGTGCAATTTCCCCCACCCCACCCTCCCCAACTGCCCCCTTACCTGCACTGCACCTCACAGCTGATTTTCAGCCGGTTTGAGGCCTTTTTTGGCCTCCCAAAGGCTTGAGGAAGGCTGCAGGCTCTGCAGGCCAAAAACTAGCCCTGTTTCATTACTTCCGGTATTTTCGGAAAAACAGGAGGTGATGAAACGGGGCTAATTTTTAGCCTGCAAAGCCTGCAGAAGCCTTCCTCAAACCTTTGGGAAGCCGAAAATCAGCTGTGAGGCATGGACAGTTAGGTAAGTTTGCCTGCAGCTCGCGTGCCGGCACAAATGGCTCTGTGTGCCACCTGTGGCACACATGCCATAGGTTCGCCCTCACGGGTCTTAAGGATGTCAAATATTAAGTCCCTCTCAAATGTTTCTTCAGTATTTTAGCTTCATAAAATGTACAATTGTATCCTATCACTTATATTATCTTTATTTATTTGTATCCCACCATAATTATTTCTACAAATAATTCAAGATAGTGAACACATCTAATATACCTTCTTCCTCCTATTTTTCCCACAACAACAACCCTGTGAGGTGGGTTGGGATGAGAGAGAATGTGACTGGCCGTAGTCACCCAGCTGGCTTTCATGGCTGTGGTAGGATTAGAACTTACAGATTCCCACTTTCTAGTTAATCACTAGACCAAACTGGCCTATAACTGGCATGATTGTTAAAGACATGGAATAAAGAAATTCAGGTTGTTACGTTCGGCAAATTTTGAGCAGGAGCCAAAGGCTGTTCCTATTGGCTGAGACGTCTGACAGCGAACGATATAAAAGGGAGCTGTCAGATGGCGTCAGCTGTTGCCTGCTACCATCAGCTGATCCGAACAGTTTAGTGGTTACCACGGCAACCTGTTACTTCATTAATAAAATAATTAACCTTCTTGTCAATTGTGGACATCATCCTTGCCTTCACAAAACAGGTCTCTGCAGGGTGCTTTGAAGATACAAATCCTTATAAGCTGTGCTTCAATGTACAGAACAGTCTCTGTAGAGCAGAGGTGTCAAAATCAAGGCCCAGGGCCTGGATTTGGCCCATGGGGTACTTAAATCTGGGTCTTGGGGCCCTGGAAACAGCAAAAGACAGTGCTTCTGCTAGCCAAAACGGAGCTCAGGAGGGGCACCTGTGGCCCTCACAAGCTCCGTTTTTGCTGGCAGAGTGTTGCAGGAAGCCATCGCAGCCAAAAATGGACCTCGAGTGCCCATTTTCACTGACAGAGCACTCAGGCACCCCTGACCCAAGTGACATTGAGCTGGGCATGGCCACCCTGGCCACAGACACCCTGACCCCCCCCCCAAAGTCAAACATAACCCTGATGTGGGCCTCAATGAAATCAAGTTTGACACCTCTGCTGTAGAGCACCCTTACTCACACAGTTTAAACTATTATTTGGCCAAAGGCTCCTACTTTCTTGCACTATAGCTTTTCCTTGATCTTCATTAAAAGTAGTCATTACTTATATCTCAGACTGGGGAAAGAAAGTATGCAACTAAAAGGTTTATCGTGAAATTATGCTATTGTCAGTTACTCTAGTAATCCAGTGTAGGAGCAGAGATATTACTTTGCATTATAATCATGGCTTAAGTTATAATGTATTTATTTCTATAAAGAAATCTGCTCAACCTGTGTTCTTCCAGGTATCTTTTGCCAAGCTGGTTAAGAATTTTGGAAATTATAGCACTTGTAGATTGGAAGAACATCAGGTTTATCTACCAGTTGATTACCAGCAAAAATATGTATGAAAAATAGGGGCATTTAAAAAACATTTTTCCTAACTTGGAATGAATAGTTGTCACTTCAGCCTCCAGTTGGTTAATTACATTCAAAGAGATATATTTGTGCACAAAATGCATAAAAGAATGTTTTGTTTTGTTTTGTTTAAAAAGCCTCTCTCAGGTTAAAATGTAAGCAGATACTTATTCATTTCGGACATATTTTAGTCACCTGTATTTTTAATGTTTACTTATATTTTTACATCTCTATATACACACTGTTTTCTCTCTCAGTCACCCACTCATATATAAATAGACATGTCAAAATGTCAGAAATTGTAAATTTTAATATCCAGAATTCTTTTTTAAAAGTTGGGGAGGGGAGAAGACTCAAATCTCAAATGAAGAAATAACATAATAGCACAGTGAAGAAGAATCTATCAGATCAGAGTATATTAGGGACAAGCAGGTGTTTTTGATAGGAGCACTGCACACATCTCTTTCATACCTTGTATGTTCTTTGGAACATTTGGAAATGTTTGTTAGCCATTTTGAGGTCTGATGAAAAAAGTGCAGCAAGTTTTTATCAATGAAGCCATCTTCTTCACCTTTATTAACAGGCTGAGCTCATCCAGCATTTATAACTGGACCAAATGTGGTTGGGAAAATTACTGAGACATACCAGAGAGACGAAACGGATAATAATAGCTCCAAAATGCACTCAGACTCTTTAGATAAATTGAATTTGAAAACTGTTGACTTGAGGTTAGTGGCATTTTCAACTCTGCTGCATGTTACTAAACCAGCCTTAAAGTTCAAAGTTCCAGTAAGGACTATCACCCCGCTAATCCATGCCTTTGTTTATCCAGCCAAATAAATCCATCTATTCACAACTGAGGAAACCCAGTGTCTATTGAGTGTGCTCAATGACTGTGGCAGGAAGGCTGACTATTAGGGAAACTTGAAAAATAAGACCATAGCAATTTTATGATTTCAGAACTCAAAGATCATATTCAAAATGTATAGAATCTATTCAAATCTCATCAGTCCAGAAATATAGTAAACAAGATTTATTTTCAGAAAAATACTAAATCACCCCTGGAATAGCTAGATTGGTACATTTTGGAAGAAAAATTGTACATTCTGGAGTATCCTAAATTGGTGGATTTTACTTTTCCTTACTGTTTGCAAGTTTCCTTACTGTTGCAAGATCATATTCTCTCTCTCTCTCTCTCTCTCTCTCTCTCTCTCCCTCCCTCCCTCCCTCCCTCTCTTTCTCTCTCTCTCTCTCCCTCCCTCCCAATTCTTTAGCAGCTGCAGCAGCAGAAGTGCTCATTTTCCCAGCAACCAGATAACTGGCCCGCAAATGTTACTGTGTGCAGGTCCTCAGTGTGATGCATGCAATTGTGATAGAGCTCCAAGCAGACCCTGTAGGCACTTTATAATATAAAATCTAAAGACCCTTCAAATATATATATATATATACAGGACAAAGGGCCATTCTGAAGAGATGCACAACTTCAATCCAATGAAGCAGTTCTTTGGGAAGATAACAAGATAAGATTTGGACCCAGTTTTAATAGTAACACCAACACCAATTATGATTGCATAAGAAGAATATATGCCCCCCCCCATGCATTGGAAAGAAGAAAGTCTTACTGGAGAGACTTAAAACAGTGTGATATAGAGCTTCAACTATACAGGTTTCTAAAATCCGTGAGGAATCCACATGACCAGTACACATTTTAGCTTTCCTCTTCAGATTCCCTACCTCCAAGAATGAAGAGAGTAGCAGAGGTGTCCATTCCAAGCCATGATGATATCCATTGTGAAATTGCATGAATAACACAATTATTACAAAGTGACATCAATCACATTATAATCATGAGCATGTAAGTTTATATGTTGACCTCATCATGCAAAAGTATAGCTCCTCTCCTTCTTCCACAAATACCCACAGAGACTAGAAATGGGAACATGACAACACACACACACACACACACACACATTCTGTCCTTGTTATAATAATGTGTCCCAAAGACTAGCCCCCGTTTCATATCTGACAACTGCCCTAGATTAACTGGGATAGTCTTGGTTTGAGGCAATCAGCCTGCTGTCAAAGCCACTGAAGAAATGTATGAATTGTTTATTAGAGTCCACCAGTAGGGGAGAAGAGAGAAAATCTCTGTGGAATAATAGCAGGAGTTCCTCTTTTATGGACACAACCACATGCAATCAAGATAGTGCATTGGTGACCACATAGTAACTTGCTTGGAAAAGGAGAGAAAGATGAAGAAAGTACAACAGTGAGCATCTGTGCTTCCCATACCCATGCTTGAAGTGGATGCAGTCAGTCAAATCTTATTGTTGTCATATCATACTACTCTTGGAATTAGTGATTGGAGAAGAAAAGGAAGTAGGAATGTTCAGGATATCATATGCAGAGAAATTGTTGGTCATGAGGAATCAAAAGATTTCTTGTGGTGAAAGATGTTCCTGGTTAGATGACATTGGAGTGGACTTGCCATTGAAGAAATTATTTCTTTATCATTCTTTTATGATATTGTAATAATCAACAAGAATGATTTCTACTTTATATTGATGTAAATGGAATTTTATGTATAATTGCGTTTTGCTTAGAGGAATGAACTGAAGGGCCCTCTAATCTGAAATGTATTTTATTTATAAACTTTGCTTCAGAGCTGTTTTTTTTATCCAGAACATTATTCTGTCTGTAAAATCTGCTGAAGTGCTCAGGTCAGACATTTATTCAGTTTACTCAGCGAAGTATTTTATTGTTCCTTTATATCCAAGCAAAAACATTGTGGAACTACATTAACTTTTTCATGTTCTAGAGCAGACAGAAAATTTGTGAAAATGTCTGGAAAAAGAAACATGTATGCCTTTCGTGAAATGCATGCAAGTGACTTTTAAGTATTCCTTTCATGATATAAAGATGCATCTACCTTATATACTCCAGATACCAATTACTCTTTTTCCTTTTGAGGTAAGCTTTATTCAGAGCCAGAAAAGAATTAAGCCAAAAGCAATTAAAAGCACAAGATAAGAAAATATAGCTAAATCTACCTCACATTAATGCTGTTTCATTATACCTACTGTACATCATCATCATGCTTCCATGCCACCACAATTAAAATGACTCAGTGGCCTATTTAAAAAAAAATAAGTAGGAAATAAAAACACAATAGACTTATAACAATACAAAGACAATAAAACCTAAAGAAATCAACTTTCTATCTTTGCAAATTGACCTTGTTTCCATGTCCATTGAACACAGCTTTTTCATTAAATTTTCTACCTCTCTGTTATTCAGGATCTCATCAACTCAATCGAGTCATGATGTTCCTCTGCCTTCTCTTTTAACCCCATCAGTCTTTCCTTGTAAATTTATTTATCATTCATTCCTCATTCCTTTTCTCCAATGCCCAAATCACTTTAAAATATTTTCACACTGGTCATTCCTTTTTCTAATCAATCCGTATTCGTGCAGCATCCATCCATTGTTCTTGTTTGACCATACATGTCTTAAGTATGTCATTCTCACTGCATTCAATATTCTTTTGTGGAAAACTTGGTCTTTAATACTTTAATTTTCAGAAACATATTCTTCAGTGCATCACACATTCTAACATTTAGTGCAAATCATTTGAGTCTTCAGCCAACAACGCAGCCATTATAGGCATACAAAACTATGTAAACGCTCATGTTGCCAACCAATACAACTCTAACATCCCCACAAGCATTCCTTATACATTTATCCATAAATACATTAGGGAGCCAAAGGGGACATCAGAATCTTGCCTTACTTCTTGTTCTATGTTGAACCATTCATGACATATTCCACTCAGTCTCACACATATTTTCCTATCATCCTATACTGTTCCTATATAACTCAATTTTTCATCATGAATTGTTAAATAAATTAAGCTTTAGATGTTTATTCATTCCTTTTCATATGTATATTTGAATAAAAATACTCAAATCACATATTTGAAAACATGTTTTTATAAGCAGATATTCCCCAATAATCACAAGTGTCATTTATTTTTACTTTAATTTATTAAATTTATATGTTGCCTACCTCGCTATCATTCTGGGGGCACAATGGCTCAGCAATTAAGATGCTGGGGTTGTCAGCAGGAAAGCTGATAGCCTGGGTTGAAGACCCAAGCATCACATGATGGGGTGAGCACCCATCTTCATTTACTTCCTGCTCACCTAGCAGTTTGAAAGCTTGCAAATGCAAGTAGATAAGTAGGTACCACTTTGGTAGGGAGAAAACAGCTGTCCATGTCATGCTGGGTAAATAACCCCAGAAATACCTTTGGACAGCACTGGTTCATGGCCTTGAAATAAAGATGAGCACCATTCCCTATAGTAAGCAATGACTAGGAGAGTAAAATCATCAGGGACTCCTTCTCACTATCAAATCACCCTATTTATTGTAGCCCAATCACTTTTCCTGTGTTTATCTTGTTTTGCCTATCCATTCCTGTCACCTAGCAGATTGATTTGTTGCTCTGGTTTGTTGCATACTTTTTCCCCAAGACTTATATTTTTGAGAATCTGTTATTATTTACTATAACAATAAAATCTTACTCACGGGACTGATAGCAGTCTTGAGAGTCTGCCCAAGCTTCTCTCTGTCCTTTCTGATACTAAACAAAGTCAAGGCAGAGCTGCTTTGACTTTCTTTCTTACACATTCTTCAATCTCTGGATTGCATAGCTTCCCCAAATCCCTTAACAGGTTTTTTTTCATATCTTCCACAAGGTCATCTCTAAATTATTTTATATCCCTGCCCAGTGCAGGGATTCATTGCTACAGCATCTCTGAAAGATGATCATCTAGCCTTTGTGTAAACATCTTGAGCAAAAGAAAGTTAATCATTTCTCTCAAGGTAGCTTGTTCAGTTATTGAGCAGTTGCTCTTCATTATAATTTTTTCCTGATGTCCATCCAGAATTTATTTCTTTATTACAGATAGTCTTCAACTTACGACCACAACTGAACTCAAAATTTCTGTTGTTGTTAAGCGAGACATTTGTTAAGTGAGTTTGGCAATCTAAAGTACGCCTTCATGGTGCTGAGTTGGGAAAATGATGTCTTGATTCAAAGGTAGGATTGAAACTGAATTTGCATAATAAAGAATATCTGAATCAAATACAACTTTGTCATTAAAAATATAGAAGTGAGGATTTTATTGTAAGACACATATGTCTCCAGTTTGATGAGCCAATCTCATTGTTACCAATTGCTACTTTCTGGGAGAGAAGATGAATTGAATGCCATGAGCAAAATGAGTTTTAACATTAACATAAAACCAGGAAGGCTCTAGGCTGGAAGCATTGTAGATGCCAGAGGACAGAGAAAAAATTAAAGTCTGGACGGAAACATTGTCCCCAACAGATAAGAAGAGATCAGATTGGCTCAAGAAGTAGAAACACACTTGAAGGTTCTAATTAAATTAAAGTTGCTGAACAACTTTGGAGTTGTGAATGACATGAGGGAAAGAGAAAGTGGACAAAGAAAGAAAGAAAAGAAAGAAACTCTGCTTAGCACTATAAAAGGATTAAATTCATCAAGCAGCCATCCTGAACAAGAGTTCAGTTTCGAAGGGATCCATACTTTGCAAGAGCAATACCAAAAACCATTTATACCTTTTGCTTATTTCTTTGCTTTCAACAATTTCATGACCCCAACTGTAATGCACAGTTACTGAAAGTGGATATTGGGAGAAGAACTATATTTTCTGACTAGACATCCCGTGACTCATTGGGTCATCCTTCTTTCTGCACATAATAGGCTGATGCCAAGTTCTCTCCCCTCACAACCCTCAGCCAAATTCAGGGAAGTTTCTTCCATCTCCTCCTCCTCTTCCTCAACTGATCTGAAGGAACTGCCTGCCACTTCACTGGAAGAAAGAGAAACAATGGCAGCCACAGACCACAAGGAAAATGGTACACCTGCTTCCCATCTTGATGTCTCCCTAAGAATTCTCTTTCTACTGGGATAAAAGATCCATCCATTGACCACCAATAACCCACAACCAACCTTAGTTTACTGTCAGGCATCCAAATCACTTGTTTGTCCTTCCCTTATTGCCCACTGCCATTAAGAGATTTCAAATTTTGGCCTAGGTTCCAAAACAGTTAATTGCCACTTGCCTGTTGGCTTCATTGCCAGTTGATTGAACAGAAGAGCCAGAGAGAGGTGGCAAAGAGGGCAGAGATATGGCCCTTCCATCGTTCCTTGCACTGTGTAACCTATGGGTTTCTGGGAAGTGTAGTCAGAAATCACGATCCTGTGACCATGGCTAACTGCAGAAATGCTATGGTAGCCACAATTTTTTGCATATGACTATTGTGAAGATCCTTGAAATTTCAATTACATAGGAGTAATAGGTTCTTGATTTTGGATGCATTGTTTACATTAGTCCATTTAAAGCAGGGGTGTCAAACTCAAGGCCTGGGGGCCAGACCAGGATCGGCCCATGGTACCTCTGCCAGCAAAAACAGAGCTCGGGAGAGCCACACGCAGCCCACCCAGGCTCCATTTTTGGCTGTGACAGCCTTCTGCAGCCTTCCGCCAACAAAAATGGAGTCCAGGAAGGTTGCATGCAGCCTCCCTGAGGTCCATTTTCACTGGCAGAGGGCTGCAGGAAACAATCGCAGCCAAAGTGGCATTGAGTTGGTCATGCCCACCCTGGCCATGCCTCCAGCCATGCCCACCCCCAGCCCTCTGAGGTCAAACACAACCCTGATGTGGCCCCCAATGAAATCGAGTTTGACACCCCTGATTTAAGGTACCTTTATTCAAAAAAACTGCTGTCCTATGATGCACCATTTCACCCAATTGAAAGTTACAACAGACAAACATACAGGGCAGTTTTAGTCATCTATAGGAGTTCAATCTACAGAGCCACTGATACATTACTGTATATAGAATTACTTTTTGAGTTTGGTGGTGGTAATGTTTTGTGCTGCCCACATAGTGAAATAAATGAGAATTATGCTTTCTGAACATTACATTGGAAAAGACCCAGAACCCCTTTAAATAAATTAGCACAAAATTCTGGTGATTAAAGTAATGCTTTTCAGGTAAAGCATGGAATACCCATGGTGGTTCTGATAAGGATATTAAGTTCTTCCCTTTTCTTGTCAACTTAGAAGAGTCTCAAGCTTCAGTGAGAATTCACTTTCTGTATGTATCCCAGATAAACCTTGCTTATGTTGAAAAATATTTTATGAATATTTCTAATTCAAGGCTAAGCCTACAAAACCATGTGGTTTTGTTTCAGATAATATCTTATAATGATTAGCAAGCAGTTTTGAAGCTTTTACAGAAGAAATGAGGGCTGGGAAATATGTGGTATTGGCTTGCTTGCCATTTATCACATTTAGCTGCAAAATATGGCATAAAAAGCTCTTTTATTTGATTCTGGTGGATCTATATTATTATCATGGAAAAAAGTGTCAAAACATAGGAACGTCACAAAAAAAAATCCACCGGAAAAATCTTGAAACACATGTATATTTGAAAGGATTCTAAATATTTTCAGTGGATTAAGTGCTATTTCTGATGATTACCATTTGGCATACCATACATCTTAATACAGACTTGAAGAAAAATGCTTCTACATGGAATAGTAGATTGCTTAAGAAATAAATATTCATTGGACCTATTTCTTAGTTTGGATTTTTGAAAATACAGCCTCCTCAAGGGAATATTCTGCTTCAGGCTCAATTATTAATATCTAGTTTGGAAAAATACATTGCTTTGGAATCTGTTAGAGAAGAGTGTTGAGGATGAGGAAGTAGAAAAGTACAGTACATTGAAATAATAGTGCCTCTATTTTTAATCCTAAAGTAGATAGTTACTCTATTTATGAAGTATTATGAGGCATACATGAATCTGAGGGACAGATATGCTATATTAATGCATTCTGCTCTGAGATTACTTTTAATGAAAAGCCAGCTTAAATTATTATTATAAACACATGCTATTACACAGCTTACACAGTCTCAATATTGAAAATATTATGATTTTTCCAATGTTAAATAGAGAATTGTCTCACATAAATACTGGGGAATAATCTCCTTGAAAGTCCATTTCAGCAGCATGGATTGTTCTATACTTATAGCAGCCCATTTTAGTAAATGGAGATTGTTGTTCAGCCATTTCTATGCAAAGAGAATGGCTGGAGGGAGGAAGGTGAAAGGAGTATCAGTCTGGAGTTATGCTGACAGTATCAAAATGAAATAGGCCAGAGGGGGAAAAAGAGTCCCAGAAGAACTGCTATTTGCTCCACTCTGCATTTTCAAATGAAGCATCCTAATGTGAAGGATGAAACCAATCAGTTGTAGGAAGAATAATATTTCCTTCTCTAAATGCATGTTTATGCAGTTTTTGTTTAGCTTCTGCAGATGCTTTCCAGAGAATAGATAAGGATTGAAAGAAGCTCCTCAGGTAAAGAAAAAGGATATGCAATTTCCTGAATCCTTTTTTTAAATACCCATCTCTCACCTTAATTACTCCTGATTTTGAATAGACCAATTCCTTCAGCAGCTAACTTTCAATTGTGGGGGGATAGTATTGCAGGCTAATTCTGCCTACTGCCAGAAGTTCAACTCTGACTGGCTCAAGGCTGACTCAGCCTTCCATCCTTCTGAGACCTTCTGCAGAGTAGAAGAACTTCCAACTCTTTATTCTGTTATAACTTCCTTACGTGTCCCCATTGTGTTGGGCATTGATTGGCTGCAAATTTATTACCCAGAAGGAATGGATCTTTTTTTGTTCATCTCAGAATGTTAATTCAAACCTATCCTTTCCAGGAGCAACCATCTGAATCCCTTCCATTGCTAAAAAAAAAAGTACACAGAGTTTGCTGATGTCTGGGGAGAGGAGGAACAAAAAAGATAGTAAAATCAGGATTAACAACCATCTTGTTTGCAACCACCTAGGAAATTCTGATCCTAATTGTAGTCATTGAGGACTACTGTACCTGTAGGGGAAAACAATACTGGCAAAAGTGTTTTCAATACAGCTGAGCTGGAAGAAGAGATTCTAACTTGAGTTGGAGAGAACCCATGCATAATTGTTTAATAATTCATAAACAGTTTAAAATAGCCATAGGGAACTGGTGGCTTTCCAAGGTTTGTAGGTCTTCCAGCTCCCATCAGCTACAGACAGTTTGACTGATGGCAAGGATCAGAAGAGAATCTATATCCAAGAACAGCAGGGGTCATGTCAATGCCACCAGTGCCCCATTTAAAACAGGGACACTGGCAAAAGGAGCAAATAGGGAGAGAGAAAGGAAGTCTGGCAGATATTTACAAGCTATCAATTATGTGTTAAATACTTTTCAGCTATAACAGAAACTATTCTGCTCTAAGGAAATAATCTTTCCCCAAAGAATAGGTGGCGTGAGTCCAGGGATTTCATGCAAATAATTGCTGTATTCAGTTATAAGGAACATTAAACATTGTATATGTGGTGAAATAGTGCTTACGTGAGACAATCATCTCCTCTTAGATCTAATTTGGTGATCTTACCTATCTCTTTGACAGAAAGCTGTGTACATGCTAAGGGTGCCAGTAGGATCCATACTGCAAAAGTCTCCTTTAACATGCATCCCTCAATATATGCACCATCTGCCTCCATGTGCTGCACATCCTGGGCTGAAAATGGGAGAACTATTCATTTGGATTGAATTGGAATTCTTTAAACATCTTTTGTAAAAGTGCACAGACAAGAGGAATTTTGTTTAGGTTTGCACTCACAACCCTTGAAATTTTCCATAGCAATAGTCAAGCTGATTCTGTTGCATTATGAACAATACTTGAAATGGCTTGAGAGTTTCATTCCACGCCCATGTTCTGGACATGAAAATATAACAGTGGATCAGCCTGGGTTGATTATTCTGAGCACAAAACAAAATGTGCAATGGTACATGGAAATGATTTTCAGACTGGCAAGACTGATGTCACTCTAGTGAAATAGGTAAGGGTAAAGGAGTTCCTGCAGATTTTATTTGGTTAGTCATTGCGTACTATAGGGGATGGTGCTTATCTTTGTTTCAAGGCTGTTGAGCCACTGCTGTCTGAAGACATTTCTATGGTCATGTGGCCAGCATGATGTCAGGGAGCACTGTTACCTTCCCACCAAAGTATACCTATTTATCTATTCACATTTGCATACTTTTGAACTGCTAAGTTGGCAGGAGCTGCAGTGAGGATAGGACCTCACTCCGTCGTGTGGCGCTCATCTTGAACCTGGGCTGCTGGCTTTCTAGCTGACAAGCCCAGCATCTTAACTGATGAGCCACCACACCACCCATTGTGAAGTAGACCAAACAGAAAATATGGCCAAGTGACTCAATTCTATTTTATTATAACATTAACAAAACCTGGCAAGTCTACAAATCTATTCCCTCTGTTCCTTTTACTGCCCAAGAAACTAAAGAGAGTCATTTTTTTTCCTAAGCCATTTGCCCCAGCCACATTCCTGTTGTAGGCTCAGCTGACTTTTATCTGACTGTTCCATTGCTGGGTCTTTTTGCTCAGTCTCCCAAGGTCACTCCCACATCATTTTACGCATTGTTCTTTTGCTCAGAATAATCAGCATGGGCCGTTTCCTGGTTTGTTCTCATGCCTAGAATATGGGGATGGGGTGGGGGAAGACAGTGATGAAATAAGTGCCATTCATGGGGTCATGACACAATCTTTGTCCCTTTGGTACATCCAGCGCAATGGGGAACCACAGTATCAGATGTGGAGCTTGCATCTGGATGTTGAAATGCTAATGTTGTCATTCTGACAAAACCGGCAGATTCTCTGGACCTCTCTGATGTAAAATATTCAAAAAGCTGCCATTCAAAACTCCCACATTCTGTTTTGGATTCAGCATACTTAAAAAGCAGCTATTTAAAAGTCCTTCTATTGGTGTTTTCATGGTTTAAAACCTTTTGTTGTTCTTTTGGGAGTAAAACATGCATCTAAAAATGCATATATGAGAGAAATGTACAGAGAAATGTATATATTGATAAAAAATATGGCATACAAAAGTGTGTTATATTATAGGAAATTGCTTAAAGAAATGTATACATTGATAAATATAACTTGCAAAAAATGTGTCATGGTACTGAAAATTGCTTACAAAGATGTTATAGTGGAACAGGTACGTGCAAAAAAAAAATTGAAGAATTATAGAATTTCATGGATTTTTTTAATGGCCAACCGATGCAAAAACCATGAAGCATGCCTGAAGTTGCAAAAGAAGTCTTAGAATTTGATAGAGATCTCCATAATTACCTTCTGAAGAGGTAGCAATAGAATCTCTGAAATAAAAAAAATTAATTAAAGTTAAAAAATTAAAATAATAAAAACATCTAAAATGAATATATTCAGCAGCCAAAATAATTAACTAATTAACAGTAAAGCCAAGAAACGGGGCACTTAGACATTCAGATCCCCGGGTACAGATACAGATAATCCTCGACTTACAACAGTTCATTTAGTGACCATTCAAAGTTACCACGGCACTGAAAAAAGTGACTTATAACCATTTTTTCACACTTACAACCTTTGTAGCATCCCCATGATCAAAATTCAAATGCTTGACAACTGGTTCATCTTTATGACCATTGCTATGTGCCAAGGTCACATGGTCATGTTTTGCTATCTTTTGCAAGCAAATTCAATGGGGAAGCCAGATTTACTTAACAACTGTGTAACTAATTTTTCAACTGCAGTGATTCACTTAACAACTAAAACTTTGGGCTCAATTGTGGTTGTAAGTCAAGGATTACCTGTGCAGGGCCAAGTTTTTTAAACCTTACGGAGGCCAGAAAGGTTGGGGCCATTCTAATCACCAAAGGGAATATGTTGATTCTAACTTTCAAATGTACTCTGAACGTCATTAATACAAAAAGAGAAAGGAGGGAAGAGAAGAGAAGAGAAGAGAAGAGAAGAGAAGAGAAGAGAAGAGAAGAGAAGAGAAGAGAAGAGAAGAGAAGAGAAGAGAAGAAGCTAGTATTCTGGCACCTGTTCTGAAATTTTAATGTTCTTATAAAGATCAGCATCAAAGGAAACAATCCATGTAGAACAGAAACCAAACAGAGCTTGCCACTTTTGCTGAGCCAGTCAAGTGGTCCCTATTTCTTCTCTCTCTATGTGGCAGACATTTGGAATGACAGCTAAAAGTTTACAAATAAAGGTGGAGCCAAATAAATAAAGGAACAGCCAATAGCTACAAACCACATCTCTACCCAACAACCACAACCCAATCCACAAAAAAACATAAATCCAACTAATAATGATATTCCAATCCTTGTCAGAGAAGCTGTCAAGCATGAACGGAAGCATCCAAATGCCATCCTATTTGGTCTAGAGGACACCAATGACAATGATGACATCACAGTTGTCCGCAACATCATCAATGACTATCAAGCATCAACCATCTCCCCTGATGAAATACTTGACATTTCCCGCATTGGCCCAGAGATCAAAAACAGAGACTGCTCGATGGCCCCATGCTTCTGCAGGGTCATTTGCAAAAATGAATCAAGCAAATGTAAATTCATCTACACTATAAATTCACTCACCAAAAGCAACATCAACCATAAGAACCTTCGTTCTTGCCCTGAGAATGAAGGTTCTTATGGTTGGTGTTGCTTTTGGCATACATACAGCAACATGCCCGCTCCCATGTACTCTGCACAGAACTCAAAAAACGTCTAGACAATGGAGAGAAGGACCTGTACATAGACTACCATGCTGACTGTATCAAAAGTAAGTCACACAACCCACAACTCAGCATCCAACCCTACACCAACCAATCCACCATCACCCAAGACTAGGCACGCATGCCCCAAACTACCTCAATTCCAACTATAGCTGGCCTTAAATGCAAGCTACTCAATGCAGGAAGCCTTGTGAACAAAATACCTGAATTCCTCCTCTTACTAAATACGGCTAAATTTGACATCATTTTTGTCTGTGAAACATGGCTCAACACATCTCTCCCTGACTCCATTACCACAGTAAGAGACTATCATGTTTACCAATCAGATCGTGAAATCCATAGAGGAGGTGGTATTGCTATCTTCTATGAAAAGTCCTCACATCTAAAAAACATCCAAGTCACCCAGAAGCTTGCTCTTCCTGAGACCATCGTCTGTGAACTGTCCTTAAATATTGCATTTCGATTCTTACTATGTTACAGAGCCCCTGATTATGACATAGAACATGTAAACAAGCTAAATTCACTACTAACATGGGCATCATCCTGCCCACATGCTTTTATCTTTCTTGGTGACTTCAATCTACCTCATATTAACTGGACCCTAAATGAATGTAATACTGAACCCATACATGCAGCCTTCTACAATGCTGTAACAAATCTGGGACTGGAACAACTAATAACCAACAATATTAGACTTAACAACTGCCTCAATCTCATCTTCTGCAATAGTTTGAACTCAATTTATGGAATACAAATTAAAGAACCCTTTTCCAACAGCGACCACAACATGATTGACTTTTGTCTCAACATATGTCTGCACAAAAATCATCACAACAATGTGATCCCCAATTATAACTTCCAAAAAGGCAACTATGATCTTATAGAAAATGATCTCTCATCCCTTGATTGGCAATCTCTATTCACTGGATGCAATACTGTTGAAGACCATTACAACATATTTTACTTGAAATCCAAAGACTCATCAAACTATATGTACCAATAACAACTTCCAAAACCAGAAAAAACAGATTACCCATAACAATAATGAAACTTCAGTCCAAAAAAAAGAACACTTTGGCGGAAAAACAAATCTGGTCACGCTGCCAACTTCAAAAGCCAATACAAACATTTATGCCACCAGATAACGACTGAATGCACCAATCAGCACATTAAACAAGAGGAAAACCTTCTACGCACCAATTCCACCTGTGCTTTCTACAATTTTGTAAACAACAAACTAAAAGACTCAAGATCCATCCCACCCTGAAAGGACCTAATGGTACAGACTGCAATGACAACACCATTAAAGCCAACCTCTTTAACACATTCTTTGGCTCAGTATTTGTAAACAGCAATGGCTCATGCCCAGTATTTCCTAGTCAAACCACAGAAAACTACAATGATATAATATTGATTTTACAGAAGACAATGTTGAAAAAGCAGTATGCAATCTAAAACCATCTCTATCTATTGGACCGGATGGAATATGTGCCTACTTCTTTAAAAAGCTATCCATTGCCATAGCCGAACCTCTAAGAATAATCTCTGAAAAATCTTTCAGAACCAGCTCCTTGCCAAAACTATGGTCACAAGCCACAGTCATCCCCATCTTCAAAAAGGGAGACCCCAGTCTAGTTGAAAATTACAGACCAATCTCTTTATGCTGCATCACCTGTAAAGTCATGGAATCAATTATTAATCAATCCATTATCCTCCACTTAGAGACAAACAACCTACTCTCTAACAAACAATATGGTTTCAGAAAAAAGCTATCCTGTAATCTGCAACTTTGACACTGCAAAAACATATGGACTACACAACTCGATCAGGGCAAAGCAATAGATGCAATCTACATAGACTTCTGTAAAGCCTTTGATTCAGTGGTACACGACAAACTACTACTAAACTAAAATCTTATGGTATCTCTGGACAACTGCATAACTGGATAGAAGCATTCTTGTCAAACGGACAACAAATAGTCAAAATTGGGAGCGTCCTATCAAATTCTGTACCTGTCAACAGTGGTGTCCCCCAAGGCAGCATTCTAGGACCAACTCTCTTCATACTCTACATAAATGACCTCTGTGATCATATTAAGAGCAACTGCATTCTCTTCGCTGATGATGTAAAACTATTCAACACCACAGACAATACTGCTACCCTTCAAAAAGACCTTGACTATGTATCAGAATGGTCAAACAAATGGCAACTTCAAATCTCAACAAATAAATGCTCTGTCTTACATATTGCCAAAAAAATCAGAAAATGAAATACAAGCTGAATAGTCAAGACCTTGTTGATGATCCAAACTCCATCAAGGTCCTTGGAATACTGATCTCTAATGATCTAAGTGCCAGAGCCCACTGTAACTACATAGCCAAAAAAGCATTAAGAGTTGTTAACCTAATTCTACGTAGCTTTTTCTCTGGTAATATCACACTACTAACTAGAGCATACAAAACATTTGTTAGACCAATACTTGAATACAGCTCATCAGTCTGGAACCCACATCATGTATCTGATATTAACACAGTTGAGAAAGTTCAGAAATATTTCACAAGAAGAGTTCTGCACTCCTCTACTTGTTGCAGAATACCTTATGCCAACAGATTTGAAATTCTAGACCTAGAAAACCTAGAACTACACTGCCTTCGGTCTGATCTAAGTATAGTATATAAAATCATACATTGCAATGTCCTTCCAGTCAATGAATACTTCAGCTTCAACCTGATGCAAACTCAAGGTTAACTGCACCAAACTTGATTGCAGGAAATATGACTTCAGCAACAGAGTGGTCAATGTCTGGAATACTCTACCTGACTCTGTGGTTTCTTCCCCAAACCCCAAAAACTTTAACCTTAGACTGTCTACTATTGACCTCACCCCTTTCATAAGAGGTCTGTAGGGAGCATGCATAAGTGAACCAGCGTGCCTACCGTCCCTGTCCTATTGTTTCTTTTATTTTTCTTATATGTATTCATTTAATGTATTTCACAACTATGTTTATCCTTATATATTATTACCTTGTAAGCGATTGACAAAATTGATTAAATAAATAAATAAATAAATAAATAAATAAATAAATAAATGCCAGCTAAACTGGTTTCTTGTTCCAAGATTGATCAGAAGTGTAAAGGTATCCTACTTATTATTTCAAAATCTCTGGACAATCTTTGGTTGCACCAGGAAAAACTCTCAGCAGGAACATTGATGTCTCTTCCCAAGGAGAATAGAAAATAGACTTGTGACTTTATAAAAAACACACACACACACACACATACAAAAATTCCCAGCACTGTTTTGGGATTGAGCTGTGGAATGTTACAAGATGGATGGATGGATATTCTAAAGGTAGTACTCAGCTTGCAACCCTAAGTTGTAAAGGGTCTTTCTACCCTTTAGTAGCATCACTCTGTTTCTGACTAGAAAGCTAGCAAATGTGATGTTTTTAAAGGCTAGAGCCTTCCTCTCTGTTATGTATGCAGAGTTTGAATATGACTGGTTGTTGTTGTAAAGTGTTTGAAATCATTGGTTTAAAAGTGCGGGAAAACCCTGTACTCTGATTGGCTGTCAGCCGAGGCAGCCGGTTATATATAGCTGCCTCAGCTAAGCCAAATTGGGTCCGTTCTGAGCTGAAGTCACAATAAACTTTGAGCTGAAGCACTCCGCCTCCTGCCTCTCTATGCGAACATAACATTCTCCATTAGAAACTTTTTGTTCATTCACTAACTTTCTTTCTGAATACAAAGCTAGTCAATATGAGGTTTCTAGAAAGGCCAGCACATATAAGGGAGGATGACTCCTGTGGCTGGCTGGAGAAAGGAAGCTCAAATCCCAAAGTCCAGGCTTCCTTTCTCCATCCCAGTGCAGTGACTGGAGTAACAAAGGTAGGATCTTTATTGTAAGGCTACATTAACAGGATCTTGCAGGTCTGATAGTACAAATTTCCCACCATCACTGATGAGAAGAAAGTTTCTTTCTAATTTTCTTTCTTTGCCTGGACAGTTTGGGCTATACCCTTTTTTAACTGTGGCAGTGCAGTGGTTAGAGTGCAGTACTGCAGGCTACTTCTGTTGACTGCTGGCTGCCTGTAATTTGGCAGTTCGAATCTCACTCAGCCTTCCATCCTTCTGAATTGGGTAAAATGAGTACCCAGATTATTGGGGGCAATATGCTGACTCTGTAAGCTGCTTAGAGAGGGCTGTAAAAGCACTGTGAAGCATTATATAAGTCTAAATGCTATTGCTAATGCTAACTCCAGGCAACATCTATTTCCTAGGCAAAATCTTTTCCTCATATCTCCTAAGATCATCCCCTTTCACCACTATATCAGGGATGGGATTCTACCAGTTTGCACCTATTCGCTAGAACCGGTTGTTAACATTCTAAGCAGTTCAGAGAACCAGTTGTTAGAAGAAATTACTGGCCTAATCCTGTAAGGAAGGCAGGAAGGAAACATTCTGGTATTGCTTACAGAAACTGCCTCTCCGTTAACCCTTATTACATTCTTGGCAGGACTAGACGTCCTGTCTCAGGAATGTCTCTGGAGTTTTTTTCCCTTTCTTTGTTGGTACTTTGCTTGTGTGGAGTGACCATTCGAAGTTACAATGGCACTGAAAAAAGTGACTTATGACCATTTTTCACACTTACAACGGTTGCAGCATCCCCACAGTCTTAAGAGGCCAAGCAAGGAGATGCGTGCCTCGATATTAGTGATATTGAGATGGCCACATCCAGCCAATAACATGACCACCAAGCCATGTCCACCCAGTCACATGACCACCAAGCCACATCCACCACCTAAGCCACGCCCACAGAACTGCTGGTTAAAAAATTTGATCCCACCCCTGCACTATATCTTATATTTTTCTTAAAATTCTTATTCATGTGTCCTTTTACTGAAAGTGGTAGTAAATTTGTTTTTCTGCCTGAAGTTTTAAACTGGGGTTCTTAGCTTGAGGTTAGCTTGATAAAATCCATGAAACAGAGTCCAGGGGCAACTGTGAACTTTATTTTCACACATATTGCTATATTATATAGTTGTTAATATTTTGATAACTATACGTTAGCATAATTGGTTTACTTTGTAATGCAATCTAAATATATTTCCTTTTATGTGCTGAAATTAATTTTTCTGATATATACTTTTAGCAGACTCCTAAGGGGTCCTTGATATCAAAAGGGTAAGAACCCTGTCCTAAACTGTTTCCCCTTTTCAGGCACTATTAAAAATGTGTTCCATTTTTCATCTTTTTCATCTGTTCTTTTGCAGCTTTGTTCTGGTCGATGATAATGAATTTTTCTTTCTCTTTGACCAGGAGTCAGTAGTTCATTTTGCCATGCTCATTACCTTTTAGAAGACAATGACATTCATATAGAGGGAATCCATTTTGCAAACATGAGAGAGAGCAAGCAATTAATTTTTATTAATATTTGGAGATGAGTCCTAAGAAATGAGGAAGCGGGCTGGGAACTCAGCGAATCTTTCTCCCAACACTCTTCATCTATGAAATGCAGATGTCTCTGAACACTGTGTCAATTACAGGCATCCTGTCAGCCTATTTCTCCTGACAAAGACATACACCTGTCTTCTATTATCTTGGGAACTTTCACTCCCAAGAAAGATGAATTGCTTTGGACATGATAAAACTAATAGGGGGAAAGATGTAATTTAATGTTTGGACATACGTGTGCATGATGCAAAACGTCCACCTTTAATTTCCAGATAGGAGATTGAATTTCTGCCTGAACATCCTGCCAGACAGGGCCACAAAGGGTTGTGATCTTCCAGGTTGCCCCACTTGAATTATATACAACTGCACAACAAATGCAATACTATTTCCTATTATTCTAAAATGGGGAATATATTGATACCTAACATTGTCCCTTTAAAAAAAGGCTTAATTTTACTGAATTAAAGGCATGGGGGGGGCAAACTTTTTCAAAACCTGAGCAGAAAAGAAGACTTTATTCATGGGGAAAAAATGCAATATTCACATGTATTCACCTCAAATAACGTCACTCCCAGGCTAACTATGGGAAGGAAAGTATATAGACTATGGCCATCTGCCAACAAGCAAAGCAGCCACATTTAGTTTCCAAAAAACTCTTTTGGTCACCACAGAGAGCTCCCTAAAATGATCTGAACTGAAGAAGAAAGATGTTTGCTGTTAATATTCAGCATGAGGCTCTCTGGAAGAAGTAAAGCCTTTTTTGACTGCATTAATAGCAGTTCCGTAAGCTACAATGAAAGCTGCCATTTCGCAGAGCATCCATCACTCTGGCAGCTTCACAAATTAACAATATTCGAGAGAAGCTTTATCCCCTGTTCTTGACTAAAATGAGAATTCACCGGGTCCCTGGCTTTTTCCCAAACACTTCTCAGCCAAACTTCAAAAGCAAACCAAAAGAGTCCTGTAATTTTAAAGCATATATAAAACTATCCTTGGCTTTGAACAATTTCCTATTTGGCTGCTTTCAATTAAACTCTGCTTTTTTTGGTGACAATTTGGGAAAGTTATGCCTCCCTGAGTTTTAGCATGCTAATAATGCGTTGCTACAGAGAGGGCAGGGATGTGGTTAAAATTGCACTGATGTTGCTAAGCATTTGAGCATAACTAATAGAATCTTTATTTTTCTTCAGATCACAACAATTCCTGCTGGTGTATTGGGTAGCAGTTCAGTTGCATTGAAAAGAGGGGGGAATAATTTGTTTTGAAGGGACCATGCATGTCATTTCATTCCAGCCTTAACATTTTCCTTATTTAAAGTTCTGTTAATTGAATCTTTTTTCTATAATGGGAAATACAGTAGTTTAAGTAGGCCTGAGCGAGACGTTGGTGGAGGGGAACCTGGGAGGCTGAGGGTGATTATTCACTGTCAGTGAAAAGGCATTGTGCATATTTTCAGAGACACAGATTCCTTCACATGGGCACATTGCTCAAAAGAGATGCTGGTGCTTGCTTCTGTCTAGTAATCCGCCGCCTACGTCTCTCCGAACTAATTTCCTGCCGCAGACAGAATAGGCAGACGCAACGTAATAGAGGTCTCCCCTTCTTGTCCAAGTGCTTTCATGTGTCCCTGGAGACATAGAAAGGGAGTGGATGTGGAAAGGGCAAGAGAAGGTTATGGAGCAGTGCATTTGTAGCCATGCATGGGGAAGGATAGGAGAATCAGAGCACAAATCTGAAACTTACATTGGAGTTGTGATGTCACAATATGCACACTGGCATTTGGCATCACTGTGCCGACAGATATTGAGGTTAGAGGAGTGGAATTAGGTGAAATATGGTTTATAGGAGAAAGAAAAACAGATGAGTAAATATTTCTGTTATACAGGTGAAACTCGAAAAATTAGAATATCATGCAAAAGTTCATTTATTTCAGTAATGCAACTTAAAAGGTGAAACTAATATATGAGATAGACTCATTACATGCAAAGCAAGATAGTTCAAGCTGTGATTTGTCATAATTGTGATGATTATGGCTTACAGCTCATGAAAACCCCAAATTTGCAATCTCAGAAAATTAGAATATTATGCAATCAGTAAAACAAGGATTGTACATAGAACAATATTGGACCTCTGAAAAGTACAAGCATTCATATGTACTCAGTACTTGGTTTGGGCCCCTTTTGCAGAAATTACTGCCTCAATGTGGCGTGGCATGGAAGCTATCAGCCTGTGGCACTGCTGAGGTGTTATGGAAGACCAGGATGCTTCAATAGTGGCCTTCAGCTCTTCTGCATTGTTCGGTCTCATGTCTCTCATCTTTCTCTTGGCAATGCCCCATAGATTCTGTATGGGGTTCAGGTCAGGCGAGTTTGCTGGCCACTCAAGCACAGTAATCCCACAGTCATTCAAGCATTCAACTTCAAGCATTTTGCAGTGTGTGCCTCTCCATTCTTCCTCCATACTCTGGGTCCTTGGTTTCCAAATGAGATGCAAAAGTTGCTCTCATCAGAAAAGAGGACTTTGGGACACTGAGCAACAGACCAGGTCTGTTTTTCTTTAGCCCAGGTAAGATGCTTCTGACGTTTTATGTTATTCAGGAGTGGCTTGACAAGAGGAATATGACATTTGAAGCCCATGTCCAGTGTTATGTATGCAGGTTTGAAGTCATTGGTTTAGTCTGAACTGTTCTTGTAAAATGTTAGAAATGATTGGTTTAAAAAGTGCGGGAAAACCCTGCACTCTGATTGGCTGTCAACTGCGGCTGCTGGCTATAAGTAGCAGCCGCAGCCCAGCCAAAGCAGGTCCGTTCTGAGCTGAAAGTCACAATAAACTTAAGAGCTGAAGCACTCCGTGTCTGCCTCTTCATGCAAACTTAACATCCAGGATCCATCTGTGTGTGGTGGCTCTTGATGCACTGATGCCAGCCTCAGTCCACTCTTGTGAAAGTCCCCAACACTTTTGAATGGCCTTTTCCTGACAATCCTCTCCAGGCTGCGGTCATCCCTGCTGCTTGTGCACCTTTTTCTTCCACACTTTTCCCTTCCACATAACTTTCTATTAATGTGCTTTGATGCAGCACTTTGGGAACATCCAACTTCTTTTGCAATTACCTTTGAGGCTTTCCCTCCTTATGGAGGGTGTCAATGATGGTTTTCTGCACAACTGTCAGGTCAGCAGTCTTTCCCATGATTGTGATTCCTACTGAACCAGACTGAGAGACCATTTAAAGGCTCAGGAACCCTTTGCAGGTGTTATGGCTTAATTAGCTGATTAGAGTGGGACACTTTGAGCCTAGAATATTGAACCTTTTCACAATATTCTAATTTTCTGAGATTGTGGATTTGGGGTTTTCATGAGCTGTAAGCCATAATCATCACAATTATGGCAAATCACGGCTTGAACTATCTTGCTTTGCATGTAATGAGTCTATCTCATATATTAGTTTCACCTTTCAAGTTGCATTACTGAAATAAATGAACTTTTGCATGATATTCTAATTTTTTGAGTTTTACCTATATAATACATACTATAATGGAAGATAATATATGTTATAATATGATTGATGTTACCACATATTTGTTTATATATATAAACAAATAGAGGAGTTTATTGATTTTATTCATTTTTATATATTGATTTCCAATAAGAACAGCTTTACTACTATCCCCTTCTCTTCTGCAGTTCGTTGACCCACTGTCAGCAGAATTCTGTTCATTTTCTCTTCTTTTTCCATAAAGAAAAAAGTTAACCCAAGTTAGTTGCTCAGACTATAAAAGAGATGTGGGAGTTGTACTTTTAGACTTGCAATATTCTGTTGATGTAGCTTTACAATAAAATAGAATTCGCTTTCCTGGTTGTGATTCTTACCTGATTACCCCTTGAGATCAACATCACCAGGCTGACCTTCTGTGACTAGAAAAGCTAAAACAATTAGGATGTTATGTGAGACTAAGACTACTGTTATTCTGTTCTGATTCTAATGGCACAGAGGTTAGAATGCAGTGCTGCATGCTAACTCATTGCTCACTTCAGGAGTACGATTCTCACTAGCTCAGGTTGACTCAGCCTTCCATCCTTCCGAGGTCAGTAAAATGAGGGCCCAGATTGTGGAGGGGGGGCAATATGCTGACTCTGTAAACTGCTTAGAGAAATCTGTAAAGCACTATGAAGCGGTATATAAGTTTAAGTGCTGTTGCTATTGCTACTGAAACTGTCATCACAATGTTGATAGGGAAGAGGAAACCTCTGTGAAGGTTTCTTCCTTTGTTTCTCTCAACAGTGCCTCTAGATGCAACATTGAAAGAAGTGCCTATGCTGTGCATCGATGGGTCTGGAAAGATTCCTTTGTTACAGCTATGATGCTGATATGAAAACTATTAAACATATGGTGCAAGACTGTCCACGATAAGGATTCTCTAGTTCAGAGGTGATACTCAGCAGGTTCTGACCAGTTCTGGAGAACCAGTAGTGAAAAATTTTGAGTAGTTTGGAGAACTGGAAAATACCACCTCTGACTGGCCCCGCCCCCATCTATTCTCTGCATCCCCAGTCCCAGCTGTTCGGCCGGATCTTCTTTTGTTGCCCTGCACAGGAGAACAGAGCTGGAAAGTAGGTTAGTGGGGTGGGGAGGGAACGGGATTTTGCAGTAACCTTCCCCTGGAGTGGGCTGGGAAGATTTTACAGTATCCTTCCCCTGCCACACCCACCAAGCCATGCCCACCAAGCCATGCCCACAGAACCAGTAGCAAAAAAATTTAAATCCCACCACTGCTCTGTTTCCTTGGAAGATGTGCACGCAGTAATGCCAGAAGACAATGTCCAGATAGCTGAAATATTGCATATCCAGTTATGAGGGCACTGTCGTACCCCAGTAGAAGTTTTTTATAATTATGTGGATTGTATATGTATATTTGCTTCTTTTTGTCATATTTTCCCCATATGCTAAATAAATAATGCCTCTAATATTATTTCTGAGAATAATATTGCAAAATACTACAAAAAAGAATGCTTAAAAAGAAAACAACAATGCCAATGCTGCTTTCCTGTGGCTGCCAATATTTAGACAATCCCTATCTCCTTATTTCCCAACATGCAAACTTTTTGGCCTGCCACTTGTGCCCCCCCTCAACTCCTAATAAAGGAATATAAAATCAAAATGTGGCTTCTGATCTTCTAGAAATTTTTCAAAGGTCATCTCAGATCAAAGAAAGGATATTTTGGAGCAAATATGTGTCCATTGGGGGGGGGGGGAAATGGACATATACATATTTGAAGAAATTGGTGGACAAATGCACATTAGGAGAAATGCATAATGGAAGAATTTACATATAAAAGAAAACGTATTTGTTTAAAGAGTTATAGATAAAAACTATAACGGAACAGAATAAACATGGTCTTGAAAAAAATGCACACACTCACTGTTATTTCATGTTTACATTTCTTCTGGTTTGAACATTGTGAAATTATTAATATCATCTGGATAGATGAAATTAAGATAAATAATTTTGCAGTTTCTGTGCTGGGAATGGTTACTTATTACTATGGCCCAATTAAACTCAAATCTACTTTGGTGCATTATGCTCTCTCAGTTGCTCTTAAGAGCAGGTCGTTGTTGTACAACATTTTTTGGGGAAACAACCCTGAGTTGAAGTATCACAGACCTGTGCTGTTAAATACATGGTCCCATTTTCCACAGGCTCTTTGGCCTTTGGTCTACGGGTCATAGTGTGAAAGAGCTTTCAGAAATCGAAATGTTGTTTTATGCTTTCAGATAGATTTGCTGGTGCCCAAAGAAAAGAAAAGCAGAGACGAAAGCTATGCTGTTTTTACCCTGATGTTGGGCAAGTTAATGTACAGGAAGGTGTCCCACTGGCATTGTACACTATAGAATTGTATATTTAAAGCAAATGGGAAGATCAAACCCAAGAAAGAGGCAGCTAATGTTATTAGACTGAGAGATGGAAAAAGGCTTTGCTGTAGAGCAAGTAAAGCATGAATCAATCACAGTGGGCCATCCAGTGACATTTCTTTCAGAAGAAGCATCTTGATATTGCACCGGAGCTTGAAGAAATAGGAAGGGATGTCCCCAGAGGCTCCAAGATGCTTTTCCAGTTTGACAGGTAGTGGAAGGAAGTTAAGAGAGATGAGAGCTTTGAAAAGGCACTCTATAAATACTTCCACGGAAGGAGAAAGCACAGCGTGCATATTTAAGGCCTTAACACAGCACTGCTCAATCACAGGAAGAACAAAACAATGGAAAACTTTTCATCCCTCTGCTGGCTGCTTTTCTTAAAAGTCTGTCAAGCACAGTATTTATTTCTACATCTACACAGACATATTAGCACAGTGGTCACCAACTGGTGGTCCATGAACCACTGGTGGTCCGTGAGAAAATTTTGGTGGTCCGCAGAAAAATTATTTGCATTTTTATATTGCACTAAATCAGGGGTCCTGAAACTACAGCCCCTGGGCCGGATATGGGCAATGAATGTTTGTGTTGCTGCAGAGAATCTCCCCCTTCAGGGTCTTTTTGTGCAGGTCAGAGGGGGGCAGAAACTCCAACTTGGGGTCTGCTTCAGCCTCCTAGTGTGGGGCTTTGGGCAAAGGCTGGAGGGAAGCGTTGCTGGTGGCGAAGAGTCAGAGGGTGTTCTTCCAGTGGACTGAATCATGGCCTGGAACTGGCTGGCCATCTCAGCCCCCAGAGCCTCCAGGTGCCATTACCTGGCCTTGCACTTCCATAGCTCTTTCCTCTGCTTGAAAAGCCTATGCTCGTGGTCCTCAGTGAGGTGTTTCTGCTGAGCGTCCCTCTCGGTCAGATCCAATTTGAACTGAGCCAACTGTTTTGTCAACTCTTTCTCAGGGTGGCTGCTTAGCTCCAACAACTGCTTCCTGTTGTGGCCCTAAGGAGCCCAGACGGGAGGGCAAGGAGAGGCTGGGAGGGGAGGGGTGAATAGAGGCCAGCAAGGTGAGTGACATTGAGTTGGCCATGCCCACCCAGTCACATGACCACCTAGCCACGCCCACCTATCCAGTCATTAGGCAGATCATGTTAATGGTCCGTGGGATTTAAAATTATGAATTTAGTGGTCCCTGGGGTCCAAAAGGTTGGTGACCCCTCTATTAGCAGCATATGCAAGCAAAGCTTCCACATCCCAAGCCCGACTCATTTTGTCTCTTTTTCTTCCTTCTTGGACTTTCCTGACCACAATTATCTACCGAGGATAGTGCAAGTCATTCTCTTGCAGCTAATTTATGCCACATAAACTTCAAAGGAGATACTTAGCCATTCTAACTTTACAGGGAGGGAAGGACTCCCCATTCAGAGGTTATTGATTTTGTTAAGTTTGCATGAAGAGTCAGACGCGAAGAGCTTCAGTGAAGAGTTTATTAGTGACTACAGCTCAAATGGACCCAACTTGGCTGGGCTATGGCTGCTACTTATAGCCAGCAGCCGTAGTTGCCAGCCAATCAGAGTGCCGGGTTTTCCCGCACTTTTTAAACCAATCCTATTTGACATTTTACAAGAACAATTCAAACTAAACCAATGACATTCAAACCTACATACATAACACCCCTCCCCACTAGGTTCAGTCCATACCAAACCCCAACCTATCTAATGTATTCTTTTAAATAGGTGGGGCTCTTATGTTGTGAGACCGTGGTTCAGAAGTTTTAACATTCTCACCCAGTGAGAGAGAAATTGTGTCTGCTGACATTTCCCCACTGGGACTTCCTGTGAAAGAAGACTCTGTTTGATTGTTAGAATCTGGTCTTTCCTCCCAACCCATCTCCAGCCCAATGTCAGCACCCAAGTCAGGTAGTGATGTACAATCTTCCACTTCTAAGGATGGATTTTGGCATTGTGACAGGTTTTGGAATGGTTCCTGTCGTAATGGCTCATTACACATGGGATGGATTCTTGCTTGCTGATTATCCTCCTGCTCCTCCCTTCCCCTAGAATTGATATCAGATGAGGGAACTAGAGAGGAACAAGTGCGATGTTCCCGAGAAAACCTGGATCTAAGTTGATCAATGTGCCTGCTCCAGAGGATTCCATCCTCTGTTTGCACCCTGTAAGAACGAGGGCCTGTGATTTGAATTATCTCAGCAGGAATCCACAAAGGTTCACCCATAAGGTTCTTAGCATAAACAGAATCACCCACACTGAATGTGCGAACTTTGGAAGTGGAATCTAGTTGTGCGTTGGGTGCGTAAGTGGGATGAAGGCGGTCAAGGGAAGACCTAAGTTTCCTACCCATCAACAACTCTGCTGGGGATAAGTTATTAGATGGGTTAGGAGTGATGTGCTGAACACTAAGAAGTTTTTCAACTTTCTCAGTGATGTCCCCAGGACCCAGTTACTGAAGTTTCTCCTTGGTAAAACGTACCATGCGTTAGCCGGCCGTTAGCGAAGGGTGCCCAGGGGCAGTGAGGGCATGTCTGATACCCTGTTGTGCTAAATAGGATTCAAAAAGGTTGGATGTAAATTGAGGGCCATTGTCAGAGACAAGAACATCGGGTAACCCGCGGGTTACAAAAAGATTTTTGAGTTGCTTGATGACAGCATCAGCTGTGGTGGATGCCATAGGGATTAGCTCTAGCCATTTGGAATATGCATCTACTATAATAAGAAAGGTGTGCCCTCTGGTAGGGCCAGCAAAATCAATGTGAATCCTAGACCATGGGCCCCTGGGACATTCCCTTTCCAGTTTGGGGCGAGAGGTGGGGCAGGCCTGACTACCTGACAGTTGGGACAAGATGCAGCCCAGTTTTCAACCATTTTGTCAATACCTGGCCACCATACATAACTCCTGGCTAATCCCTTCATCCTTACAATACCAGGATGACCCTCATGTTAACATTTCTTAATACAGATAAAGTTTGCCCTCTCTTGAAGAGGCCAACCTTTTTAATCCAGCCTATAACAGGAGCCAATAAAGTGTCTTTGGCAGTCTCTCTGGCAATTTCAGCAGCATGCACTGGAAGCTTGGCAGTTTCTAGGAAAATCAGGTTCAAAGTCCTCCTTGTGGCAAGGAAGTGGGCAACAACTCAGTGCATCAGCATGTCCAATGTCCTTGCCAGGCTTGTGGATAAGCTTGTATGAATAAGCAGCAAGAAATTCAGTCCACCTCAGCATTCTTGTGACAGGATAGTAGGTGTAGGTTTATCTCCTGCCACAATGCCTAACAAAGGTTTGTGATCTGTAACAATGGTAAATGTTCTCCCATACAAATATTCATGAAATTTCTTGACAGCTGCAACAATTGCCAATGCTTCCTTGTCCAATTGGCTGTAATTCCTCTCTGCTTTGGTCAAAGTGCGAGAGTAAAATGCAATAGGGGCTTCTCTCCCGCTGGGAAGCCTGTGGCTCAACCCCCCACTCCAAAGGGGGATGCATCACAAGTCAGTACAACAGGCAAATTCTCAGAGAACTGTATCAGTACAGCATCAGGCGTGATTAGTCTTTTACTACTGTTAAATGCTGATTGTTCCTTCCTCCCCCAGACCCAAACGACTTTTTGTCAAGTAATCTGTGCAATGGTTCTGCAATGGTTGCCTTCTGAGGTAGAAACATGTGATAAAAGTTAATGAGTCCAAGGAAGGCTTGCACATCTGTTTTGCATTTAGGTCTAGGGGCTTCTTTGATTGCTTGAACCTTGGCATCAGTAGGGTGGATGCCATGCTTGTCAATCATATAGCCCAGGAACTCAACCTTGTCAGTTTTAAGAGTGCATTTTGCTTTCTTGACTTTTAACCCCGCTTTCCTGAATCTGGTAAGGACTTCTCTGAGTCTTTCTTGTAACTGAGTGTCATTTTCAGCAGAGATTAACACATCATCAAAGTAAGACACTACCCCTGGCAGTCCTTGGAGCATTCTTTCCATAAGGCTTTGAAAGATACCTGGTGCCACGCTTACTCCAAATTGTAACCTTTTACATTTGAAGGCACCTCTATGAGTCACAATGGTTTGGGCCTCTGCAGTGGCATCATCAACTCTTAGTTGTTGATATGCCTGGGCCAGATCCAATTTGGCAAAAACTGTACCCCTGCCAAGTGAATGTAATAGATGATGCACCACTGGAACTGGGTATGCGCTCTGCTGTAGCGCATGGTTCAGTGTCCCCTTATAGTCCCCACAGATTCTTACTGACCCATCAGCCTTGACAGGTGTGACTATGGGTGTCTCCCATCTGGAGTGGTCAGTGGGCTCTAAAACCCTTGAGCTATTAGTTTATCTAATTGTGCATCAATTTTTCCTTTAAGGCAAATGGGACCCTTCTGGGCTTTAAACGAATTGGGGACACCTTGGGATCTAGGTTGAAAGTAATAGGGGTCCCCATATACTTGCCCAATCCTTTGCTGAAGACCTCTGGAAACTCAGACTTCAAGGCCTCCTCCCATTCAGAGTTGCTCACGTGATTGATGCCAGTCACCTTGATGCCTAGTGGATTGAACCACTCAAGTCCCAGCAAGCTTGGGCGATCCTTGTCCACGATGGTCAGGGGCAAACATTTGGTGTGGCCTTTGAACTTCACGTTGAATTCTCTTGTTCCCTTGGTAGTCTTTAAGAGTTAGTGCTTGCTTCTGGAAATGTTTCTTCTGAATATTGGGAAGTAGCCTGTGAATAGTGTCCCATGACACCATAGATAAATAGGAGCCTGAGTCCACTTCCATTTGGCAAGGCCTTCCTTCAATGAGTACCTTCACATGTACTTTTCTGCTTCTTAAGGTTGAAGAATGACCAATGGTGACTGTTTGATGAGTTTCATTCTTCCCATTTGCTTCTGTGCTGCGCCCCATTTCCTCACAGAAATTGTTAGGCTTGAATTCTTTGTCTTTGCTTGTAGCAAACTTTCTTCTGTTGGGTGGAGTTCTGGATGATTTGCAGACTCTTGCTAGGTGTCCTCTTTTATCACAACGGAGGCAAATGGTGTCTAAAAACTTGCATTCAGTGCAGGGGTGGCTTTCCCCACACCTTCTGCAGTAGAAATCTTGCCTCTTTCTTCCTAGGTCTTTCTTTTTCCGCTCCATTCTGAGTCTGTAAATTCCTTCCTCCACCTCACTACAGTCTGACTCAGAATCTATTTGCTCACAATGAGTTGTTGTGGACTTTTCCACATCAGGATGGCTTGTGGCCTTGTTGATTTTCCTCATGGCCGCTGTTGAGGACTTGGTAGCTTCTGCTGAAGAGGCCTCTTCTATTGCTTCCTTCAGCGTGATCTTAAGTCTTAGTAATAACTTGCTCTGAAGCACCTTGTCTTTCAGGCCCAGAACAAATCCTTCGCGCATGGCCTCTTCTAAATTGTTAAATTCACATGCACCCCCAATGTCTCTTAAATTTGCCATGAAGTCATTTACGTTTTCGCTTTCCCCTTGATCCCGACGGTAAAACTTGTGTCTCTTAATGAGGCATGATACTTGTGGGGCGTAATGGGCTCTTAACAACTTTTCTAAGTCAGGCCATTCCATTACCTTCACGTCTGCAGCTCCTGCCAATGCCTTCACCATCTTGAAAACTGCCGGGCCGCAATGCGTGAGAAAGAACGCCCTCTACCGCTTCTCGGAATTGTCGGCGAGATCGTTTCCTTCCAGATACATTTGGAAACGATCTGCATACGACTCCCAGTCTTCTGCCGTCGGATCAAATGGGGCTGGGGGGGTGTTCAGTGCAGCCATCTTGCTCTTCTTCTGTTCCGCGTTGCCGTCTTCTTCAGGGGAATCCCACCTTCGTCGCCAGTGTTAAGTTTGCATGAAGAGTCAGATGCGAAGAGCTTCAGTGAAGAGTTTATTAGTGACTACAGCTCAAATGGACCCATCTTGGCTGGGCTATGGCTGCTACTTATAGCCAGCAGCCACAGTTGCCAGACAATCAGAGTGCAGGGTTTTCCCGCACTTTTCAAACCAATCATATTTGACATTTTACAAGAACAATTCAAACTAAACCAATAACATTCAAACCTACATACATAACAGATTTATATCCCAAAATGCAGAATCACCATTTGTGCGATAATACATGTTATTTTGATGTGAAGTATTCAAGCATGTGAAGATTTCAGAATTCATTTTTGATAGTGTTTAAATCTTCTATTCTCAGCCACTAGAAACAGTGTTTTTCAAACTTGTGTACTTTAAGATGGGTGGACTTCAGAGATGGTATTCAGCAGGTTCTGACCAGTTCTGGAGAGCTGATAGCAGAAATTTTGAGTAGTTCAGAGAACCGGCAAATACCACCTCTGACTGGCCCCACTTCATCTATTCTTTGCCTCCTGAGTCCCAGCTGATCAGCTGGGTCTTCTTTTGTTGCTGTGCACAGGAGAACGGACCTGAAAAGCAGGTAATGGTGTGGAGAGGGAATGGGATTTTGCAGTAAGCTTCCTCCAGGAGTGGGGAGGGAATGGGGATTTTGCAGTATCCTTCCCCTGCCACGCCCACCAAGCCATGCCCACCAAGCCATGCCACGCCCACCAAGCCAGGCACCGGTAGTAAAAAAAATTGAATCCCACCACTGGACTTCAACTCACAGAATTCACCAACCAGCCTTCAATTCTGAGAGCTGAAGTTCACCCATCTTTAAAGATCTTAAAGAAGCATGTTGAAACACTGTAATCACAGGGAGGATGAAGAAATTTTGGGTACCCTCTAAAAGATGTACTGTTTTACAGTGCCTTCAACATTTTTCTTTCTGTCAAATCAGATACCAGGAGATAAAGTATTAAATATATACACAAATCAAAGCAACATGTATCAAGTTTTACTAAATTCACCACTGTGACGAAAATAGGCTTTTGCATTTCTTATTGTATTTTATTTTCTCTGTCCTGTAGATGACATATGGTGTTCTAAAAATTATTTAGAAAACAAAATTAACTGTTAAAAAAACCAAAAAAAGAAAATATCCCACCAGCATAAAAGCTTTGGAATGCTTTAACATGCTAAAAGCAACAATTGCATCTCCTCTGTAATGAACAGTAATTATTAAAATAAGCTGGGTGACCCATAAACTATAGGGTCATTGTTTCAGAGATATTTCCTTACCTGAAGTGATAAACAGAATGACCACAGGTTGCCAAAAAAGCAGAGGGAAGAAGAGTGACTTCCGAGTTCCTGCCAGCTTCCCCATTTATTTGCTTGTGGGAAGCTGGCAGGGACTATCAGAAATCACAACCATGTGACCACCCTGATCACAACATTGCAGCAGCACTATGTGCTGGTGTGATAGTGCCACAACACCCACAACTTTATCAATATGGTCTGAACATCCTTGAAATCTCCGGTACATAGGAATAATGGATCTCAAATTTTGGATGCATTCTTAAAGTTAGTCCATTTGAGCTATCTTGAAAAATGGTTGCCATACGCCATGCTGTTTAGCACAATTGAAGATCACAAACAGAAAGCAGACAGGAGAATTTTAGTAGTATATAGATAATTTATTTAGATTTTTCTTATTTTTCTCATTTCTGTCATTTTTAATACATGCATTTATTTCAACAACAGGTTTACTTTTTCACATTTTATTATGAATAGAAGATAGGGAATATGAATCACATTAATATTAAATAATGGTGGGAGATATTTATGAAGAATACCTCCCTACAAAAAGTGCTAACCCATATTTATTGACTGATTGATTGTTTTTTATGTGATCTATGAAACAAATGAAAATATTAACTGCTGAGAGGGAGAGCAAAAAACATTACCCATAGTCTGCTAGACTGGGACCTATAGCAGCTCTTATCATATTACTTACATTATTCTATTTAAGGGCATTATATTTTATTTCCCATCTGTTTCCCCTTCTAGACAGCAGTGAGATAAAAAAAGACACTCCTTTTTATAATTAATAAGCCACCTCAAACATCAATAGAAGGGACAAACACATCTGATGTGTGAATCTTGCAAACTCTTGGAAATGGAAAGGCATATGTAATATCAGAAGCAGGCCAAAGAACAATACTATTTATTTGTGAAACTTGGATGTTAAATGAAAAACCAAAAAAGAAATTTAAAGTTATACAGAGAAACAAGGAATATTTCAAATGCTTCACAGAACACAACATGACAAGAATAGGTGCACATGAATCCACTAACAGACTGAAGTATGACATAAAGAACTGGCGTCCTCATGGAAAAGGCAATGGGCTTATCATATTGCATGAGAACAATAACCCTCTATTGGATACCAATTGACCTTAAAAAAACAGAAAATGCTCAAAGAAACACTTGAATTATATCAACTTACCTGAAAGTTTTGCATTGTAAGCAACTTCTGAAAATCTGGGAGCAGTTAGAAAACCGTTTAAGAGGTCTACAATGCTTTGATTTGGGCTAAGAATGAATGAATGAATAAATGAATAAACAAAGAAGCCTCTAAAGAAAAACTGTCCTTTTCAGATTCACTAAGATCACACTTTTTGTCTTGGGGAATAACACCATTGCATATACAAAAACAAGAAAGCTACAGTGTTAAGGGCCACATTTAAATGCTTTGAGACTGACCAAATTATCACACATTTAAATGATGTATTGAAAAACCATATATCAGATATCCAAATCAAGTGAATAAAATTTTTCGAGCCAAATAATGACTCCAAAATTTAAAGCAGTAGTAAACAAGTGTTACTGTAGGTATAAATGCATGTAGCCCTTGGTCTCAGGTTCCAAAGTAATAGTAATTTCTAAAGCCACTTCTTAGTAATTATTCATGTGTATGCTTTCAGTAGCTTCCAAAGTTCAGTCAGCTCAATAATAAATATGCCTTGTTGTTAATTAAAGTAAGGATAAATGAGCATTATCAAGGACTAAAATAAAAACAAAAGAGCCTGATCATGATCAAGATCTAATAATTTCTTATTAGAAAAAGGGGTAAAGACAATTAGTATATAGGTAAAGGAACCCACATACTAATAGAAGGAGCTTTCTACTGAAGCCTCAAAGCCAACCAGAAACATATAAATACTCCTTCCATTTTTCCCGCAGAACTCCTAATCATGGAATTTATTCCAGAAGATGTTTTACCATCTCTCAGACTTGTAAAAAAAATACCCTTGCTGAAGAGAGCAAAACATAGTTCTTGACATATTTGGTAAACCTGAGATGTTTTCCAGCCACTACCCTAAAGGAGAGCACAATACCCACTCCATTATCCACATATAGAGGACAGATGAATTATGATATTGGTAATGAGATTCTAGCATTCTAGCTTAGGGACACAACACAGCTTATTCAGTTTTTTTCTGTCTACATTGGGAAAACAGTTGGAAGCTTAGGAGAAACAGTTTACACTGCCCATACTCTTTTTCATAGTACATTTGATGCATGTTTCTCTATGCTTCAGTAAGCTCGTTATTTTAAGTCTGTGCATCTTAACCTTGGCAACGAGTGGACCAATCCCACCCCCAAATTCCCTATACCAGCTGGGGAATTCTAGTCACACAATCTTCAAGTTGCCAAGGTTAAAAACACTGTTTTAAATTAGCACAAGAATCTTTCCTAGTTTGGGGTATTCCTCTGAAAAGCTCTAGGGCACTGAAGGTCACACAAAATGTTTCAGCATTTACATAAACTGTCAGCTACAATTTACAAGGACATATCCAACTTTTCTTCTATTTCAATGCAGGAAACATAAATATGTGTAAAAATGATATAGTGAAGCATCAGTGAAAAATAACTGATAGATTTAGGCTGATATGTACCAGTTCATCTTCTTGTCTCATTTTCAGAAATATACATTGTCTAAGCTTCTAAGGAATTCAGGCTGAATGGCTGAATTTAATAGAGAATGCACAGAAAATGGTTGGAAGTAATTGAATTAAGGTTCTGTTACTCGTCCATTTGTACAATATGTTCTGTTTATTGACAATCTGGTTAAGGAGTCTGGAATCTGTTAAAAGCTAAATGTGTGTGATTGTACTTTGCAAAGTGTGCACTCATTCATACAAGTAGTAACTGGAATGAATAACTTCTTAGACTGAAAATCAGATGGAAATGAACCTACCACATGTTCTATAGTATACTCCTTGTTTCTTTAGTGTCTTGTTTTAAGGGGAAAAGGACATTTAAGATACTCCAAAGTGGGCATTTAGTAAACATTGCTAAAATCTTTGGCTTAGATCTGATCTCCTGACCATCATCAAGAATATTCGGGGTGGAGTGGGGTGGAAGGAAGCCAAAAGATGAAATTTCATGAAAGTTTGATGACTGTATCTAGAAGGAGAAAAACCAGTAATAAGAGAAGGAGCTCTTAAATTCTCATAAATAAGAAGGACACTAACCCTTTGTTCCTTTCTGTACCCTACTCTTGATTATGCCTTAACCTCAAGCTATGGTTCTCCATGGGGAAATAAAAGCTTTAGCTTAAGTTTTGTCCTGTATTTGATGCTGTACCTTGTTCTTAATGTTGTCTGTCATCCTTTTGCCTGTTCCTTTTTGTGAAATAAAAGAAATTCCAACTATTGAAATGCAGCAAACTATTCATTATTCATAGCAGAGATTCACAGCTTGAAGGAGCTTGGAGAGACCCAGAATATGGGTATAAAACCAAGAGAAAGAATTATTTTACTAACTATACAATATTTTAATAATTTATCTTGATTTTATTTTAAACTATAGCTTCAATTGAAATCAAATTACTAGTTTGTCTAGAATCCCTTCTTTTTGAAATGCAGTCCCTCTAGTACCCCACTACAAAGACAATGTGACCCTACCCACCACCAAAAAAACCTTGTACAAACATGCCCAAAATAATATACCTTGTTGTTGAGGCATCTCCGTGTTACTCATGCTTCTGTGTAGTATAATATTTGTATGACTGAGACATACAATTTGTTAAGTTTGCATGAAGAGACAGACGCGGAGTGCTTCAAGCTCTTTGTTTATTAGTGACTACAGCTCAGAACGGACCCAATTTGGCTGGGCTGCGGCTGCTACTTATAGCCAGCAGCCGCAGTTGCCAGCCAATCAGAGTGCAGGGTTTTCCCACACTTTTTAAACCAATCATTTCTTACATTTTACAAGAACAGTTCAAACTAAACCAATGACTTTAAACCTGCATACATAACACCCCTCCCCACTAGGTTCAGTCCATACTCAAACCCCAACCTATCTAATGTATTCCTTTAAATAGGTGGGGCTCTTACGTGTACGTTGAGACCTACGTGGTTCAGATGTTTTAAGGTTCTCACCTTGTGAGGGAGGAAATGTGTCTGCTGACATTTCCTTACTAGGACTTACAGTAATGGTAGAACCTGTTTGGTTACTACAACCTGGTCTCTCCTCCCAATCCATCTCCAACCCAATGTCAGCACCTAAATCAGGTAGTGATGTGCAATCTTCCATTTGTGAAAATGGTTGTTGGGTGACAGGTTTTGGGATGGTTCCTGTCGTGTTAGCTCGTTACACATGGGGTTGATTCTTGCCTGTTGATTACACTCATGATCCTCCCTTCCCCTAGAAGAGGCAGTAGGTATGGGAACCAGAGAGGAGCAAAGTGATGCTCCTGAGGCAATCTGGATCTTAACTGATCAATGTGCCTGCTCCAGAGGACACCATCCTCCGTTTGTACCCTGTAAGACCTGGGGCCTGTGATTTGGGTTATCTCAGCAGGAATCCATAATGGTTCACCCATAAGGTTCTTAGCATAAACAGAATCACCCACAGTGAATGTCAATTTTGCTAGTGGAATCCCTGATCAAGGGGAGACCTGAGTTTCCTACCCATCAACAATTCAGCTGGGGACAAATTAGTTGAGGGGTTGGGAGTGATGCTGAACACTGAGAAGTTTTTCAACTCTCTCAGTGGGTGCTGAATTCCTTGCCTGTTGATGTATGTCTGATATGCTCAAAAAGGAATTCCCCTGTCCCCTAGAAGAGGCAGTAGGGTGATGCCTGTTGATTACACTCATGACCTAGGAGGCAGTAGGATGGGAACCAAAAGTGATGCTCCTGAGGCAATCTGGATCTTAACTGATCAATGTGCCTGCTCCAGAGGACACCATCCTCCGTTTGTACCCTGTAAGACCTGGGGCCTGTGATTTGGGTTATCTCAGCAGGAATCCATAATGGTTCACCCATAAGGTTCTTAGCATAAACAGAATCACCCACAGTGAATGTGCGAATTTTGCTAGTGGAATCTAGTGGTGCGTTAGGTGCGTAAGTGGGATGAAGGCGATCAAGGGGAGACCTGAGTTTCCTACCCATCAACAATTCAGCTGGGGACAAATTAGTTGAGGGGTTGGGAGTGATATGCTGAACACTGAGAAGTTTTTCAACTCTCTCAGTGATATCCCCTGGACCCAACTGCTGAAGTTTTTCCTTGGTAAATCGTACCATACATTCAGCCCAGCCATTAGCCGAAGGATGCCCAGGGGCTGTCAGGGCATGTCTGATACCCTGTTGTGCTAGATATGATTCAAAAAGGTTGGATGTAAATTGAGGGCCATTGTCAGAAACAAGCACATCAGGTAACCTGTGAGTTACAAAAAGCTTTTTAAGCTGTTTGATGACAGCTTCAGTTGTGGTGGATGCCATAGGGATAACCTCTAGCCATTTGGAATATGCATCAACTATAATAAGGAAAGTGTGCCCTCTGGTAGGGCCAGCAAAATCAATGTGAATCCTGGACCATGGGCCCCTAGGACATTCCCATTCCTGTGTGGGGCGAGAGGAGCAGGCCTGACTACCTGACAGTTGGGACAAGATGCAACCCAGTTTTCAACCATTTTGTCAATACCTGGCCACCATACATAACTCCTGGCCAATCCCTTCATTCTGACAATTCCCGGATGACCCTCATGTAACATTTCCAAAACCTCTTTTTGTAGTTTTGCAGGAATAACCACCCTGTTACCCCACAAAATACATCCTCTTAATACAGATAATTCAGTTTGCCTGGATTTGAAAGGTTGGGCGAGTTGAGGTAGATCTTGAAATGGCCAACCCTTCTTAATCCAGCCTATAACAGGAGCCAATAAAGTGTCTTTGGCAGTCTCTCTGGCAATTTGAGCAGCATGTCCTGGAAGCTTGGCAATAGTTTCTAGGAAAAAGGTATGAGTCTCAGGAACAGGGTCCTCAATGTGTGAAGGAAGTGGGCAGCGACTCAAAGCATCTGCATGCCCAATGTCTTTACCAGGTCTGTGGATCAGTTTGTATGAATAAGCAGCAAGAAATTCAGTCCATCTCAGCATTCTTGGTGACAGGATCGTGGGCGTTGGTTTGTCCCCTGCCACAATACCTAAAAGAGGTTTGTGATCTGTGACAACAGTAAATGTTCTCCCATATAAATACTCATGGAATTTCTTGACAGCTGCTACAATTGCCAAGGCTTCCTTATACAGTTGGCTGTAGTTCGAGAGTAAAATGTAGTGCGAGAGTAAAATGCAATAGGAGCTTCCCTCCCACTGGAAAGCATATGGCTCAATACCCCCCCCACTCCAAAAGGGGAGGCATCACAAGCCAGAACAACAGGAAGATTCTCAGAGAACTGTATCAGCACAGCATCAGACGTGATTTGTCTCTTGATATTGTTAAATGCAGCTTGTTCCTTCCTCCCCCAGACCCAAACAGATTTCTTGTCCAGCAACCTATGTAGGGGTTCTGCAATGGTTGCCTTCTGAGGTAGAAACATATGATAAAAGTTAATGAGTCCCAAAAATGCTTGCAGATCTGTTTTGCATTTTGGCCTGGGGGCTTCTTTGATTGCCTGAACCTTTGCTTCTGTGGGGTGGGTGCCATGTTTATCAATCATATAACCCAAGAATTCTACTTTATCTGTTCTAAGTGTGCATTTTTCTTCTTTGACTTTTAACCCCGCTTTTTTGAATCTGGTCTCTCGTGTAACTGAGTGTCATTTTCAGCAGAATTTAAAACGTCATCAAAATAGGGCACCACCCCTGGCAACCCTTGTAACATTCTTTCCATAAGGCTTTGGAAGATGCCTGGTGCCACGCTTGCTCCAAACTGCAACCTTTTGCATTTGAAAGCACCTCTATGGGTTACAATGGTTTGGGCTTCAGCAGTGGCATCATCAACTGTTAATTGTTAATATGCCTGTGCCAGGTCCAACTTGGCAAAAACTGTGCCCTCTCCAAGGGAATGTAATAAATGATGCACTACTGGAACTGGATATGTGCTCTGTTGTAGCGCATGGTTCAATGTCCCCTTGTAGTCTCCACAGATTCTCACTGACCCATCAGCCTTGACTGGTGTGACTATGGGTGTCTCCCACCTGGAGTGATCAGTGGGCTCTAAAACCCCTTGGGCTATTAGTTTATCTAATTGTGCATCAATTTTTTCCTTGAAGGCAAATGGGACCCTTCTGGGTTTTAAACGGATTGGTTGTACCTTGAGATCTAGGTTAAAGGAGATAGGGGTCCCCAAGTACTTGCCTAATCCATTGCTGAAGACCTCTGGAAACTCAGACTTCAAGGCCTCTTCCCACTCAGTGTTGCTCACATGATTGATGCCAGTCACCTCGATGCCCAGCGGGTTGAACCACTCAAGGCCCAGCAGACTTGGCTGGTCCTTGTCCACGATGGTCAGTGGTAGGCGTTTGGTGTGGCCCTTGAACTTCACGTTGAATTCTCTTGTTCCAACTACTGGAATCTTGTTCCCTTGGTAGTCTTTAAGAGTCAATGCTTGCTTCTTGAAGTGCTTCTTCTGGATGTTGGGAAGAAGACTGTGAATAGTGTCCCATGACACCATAGATAGGTATGAGCCTGAGTCGACTTCCATTTGGCAAGGCCTTCCTTCAATAAATACCTTGACATGCACTTTTCTACTTCTTAAGGGTGATGAATGACCAATGGTGACTGTTTGATGAGTTTCATTCTTCCCATTTGCTTCTGTGCTGCGCCCCATTTCCTCACAGAAATTGTTAGGCTTGAATTCTTTGTCTTTGCTTGTAGCAAACTTTCTTCTGTTGGGTGGAGTTCTGGATGATTTGCAGACTCTTGCTAGGTGTCCTCTTTTATCACAACGGAGGCAAATGGTGTCTAAAAACTTGCATTCAGTGCAGGGGTGGCTTTCCCCACACCTTCTGCAGTAGAAATCTTGCCTCTTTCTTCCTAGGTCTTTCTTTTTCCGCTCCATTCTGAGTCTGTAAATTCCTTCCTCCACCTCACTACAGTCTGACTCAGAATCTATTTGCTCACAATGAGTTGTTGTGGACTTTTCCACATCAGGATGGCTTGTGGCCTTGTTGATTTTCCTCATGGCCCGCTGTTGAGGACTTGGTAGCTTCTGCTGAAGAGGCCTCTTCTATTGCTTCCTTCAGCGTGATCTTAAGTCTTAGTAATAACTTGCTCTGAAGCACCTTGTCTTTCAGGCCCAGAACAAATCCTTCGCGCATGGCCTCTTCTAAATTGTTAAATTCACATGCACCCCCAATGTCTCTTAAATTTGCCATGAAGTCATTTACGTTTTCGCTTTCCCCTTGATCCCGACGGTAAAACTTGTGTCTCTTAATGAGGCATGATACTTGTGGGGCGTAATGGGCTCTTAACAACTTTTCTAAGTCAGGCCATTCCATTACCTTCACGTCTGCAGCTCCTGCCAATGCCTTCACCATCTTGAAAACTGCCGGGCCGCCGCCGCAATGCGTGAGAAAGAACGCCCTCTACCGCTTCTCGGAATTGTCGGCGAGATCGTTTCCTTCCAGATACATTTGGAAACGATCTGCATACGACTCCCAGTCTTCTGCCGTCGGATCAAATGGGGCTGGGGGGGTGTTCAGTGCAGCCATCTTGCTCTTCTTCTGTTCCGCGTTGCCGTCTTCTTCAGGGGAATCCCACCTTCGTCGCCAGTGTTAAGTTTGCATGAAGAGTCAGATGCGAAGAGCTTCAGTGAAGAGTTTATTAGTGACTACAGCTCAAATGGACCCATCTTGGCTGGGCTATGGCTGCTACTTATAGCCAGCAGCCACAGTTGCCAGACAATCAGAGTGCAGGGTTTTCCCGCACTTTTCAAACCAATCATATTTGACATTTTACAAGAACAATTCAAACTAAACCAATAACATTCAAACCTACATACATAACAGATTTATATCCCAAAATGCAGAATCACCATTTGTGCGATAATACATGTTATTTTGATGTGAAGTATTCAAGCATGTGAAGATTTCAGAATTCATTTTTGATAGTGTTTAAATCTTCTATTCTCAGCCACTAGAAACAGTGTTTTTCAAACTTGTGTACTTTAAGATGGGTGGACTTCAGAGATGGTATTCAGCAGGTTCTGACCAGTTCTGGAGAGCTGATAGCAGAAATTTTGAGTAGTTCAGAGAACCGGCAAATACCACCTCTGACTGGCCCCACTTCATCTATTCTTTGCCTCCTGAGTCCCAGCTGATCAGCTGGGTCTTCTTTTGTTGCTGTGCACAGGAGAACGGACCTGAAAAGCAGGTAATGGTGTGGAGAGGGAATGGGATTTTGCAGTAAGCTTCCTCCAGGAGTGGGGAGGGAATGGGGATTTTGCAGTATCCTTCCCCTGCCACGCCCACCAAGCCATGCCCACCAAGCCATGCCACGCCCACCAAGCCAGGCACCGGTAGTAAAAAAAATTGAATCCCACCACTGGACTTCAACTCACAGAATTCACCAACCAGCCTTCAATTCTGAGAGCTGAAGTTCACCCATCTTTAAAGATCTTAAAGAAGCATGTTGAAACACTGTAATCACAGGGAGGATGAAGAAATTTTGGGTACCCTCTAAAAGATGTACTGTTTTACAGTGCCTTCAACATTTTTCTTTCTGTCAAATCAGATACCAGGAGATAAAGTATTAAATATATACACAAATCAAAGCAACATGTATCAAGTTTTACTAAATTCACCACTGTGACGAAAATAGGCTTTTGCATTTCTTATTGTATTTTATTTTCTCTGTCCTGTAGATGACATATGGTGTTCTAAAAATTATTTAGAAAACAAAATTAACTGTTAAAAAAACCAAAAAAAGAAAATATCCCACCAGCATAAAAGCTTTGGAATGCTTTAACATGCTAAAAGCAACAATTGCATCTCCTCTGTAATGAACAGTAATTATTAAAATAAGCTGGGTGACCCATAAACTATAGGGTCATTGTTTCAGAGATATTTCCTTACCTGAAGTGATAAACAGAATGACCACAGGTTGCCAAAAAAGCAGAGGGAAGAAGAGTGACTTCCGAGTTCCTGCCAGCTTCCCCATTTATTTGCTTGTGGGAAGCTGGCAGGGACTATCAGAAATCACAACCATGTGACCACCCTGATCACAACATTGCAGCAGCACTATGTGCTGGTGTGATAGTGCCACAACACCCACAACTTTATCAATATGGTCTGAACATCCTTGAAATCTCCGGTACATAGGAATAATGGATCTCAAATTTTGGATGCATTCTTAAAGTTAGTCCATTTGAGCTATCTTGAAAAATGGTTGCCATACGCCATGCTGTTTAGCACAATTGAAGATCACAAACAGAAAGCAGACAGGAGAATTTTAGTAGTATATAGATAATTTATTTAGATTTTTCTTATTTTTCTCATTTCTGTCATTTTTAATACATGCATTTATTTCAACAACAGGTTTACTTTTTCACATTTTATTATGAATAGAAGATAGGGAATATGAATCACATTAATATTAAATAATGGTGGGAGATATTTATGAAGAATACCTCCCTACAAAAAGTGCTAACCCATATTTATTGACTGATTGATTGTTTTTTATGTGATCTATGAAACAAATGAAAATATTAACTGCTGAGAGGGAGAGCAAAAAACATTACCCATAGTCTGCTAGACTGGGACCTATAGCAGCTCTTATCATATTACTTACATTATTCTATTTAAGGGCATTATATTTTATTTCCCATCTGTTTCCCCTTCTAGACAGCAGTGAGATAAAAAAAGACACTCCTTTTTATAATTAATAAGCCACCTCAAACATCAATAGAAGGGACAAACACATCTGATGTGTGAATCTTGCAAACTCTTGGAAATGGAAAGGCATATGTAATATCAGAAGCAGGCCAAAGAACAATACTATTTATTTGTGAAACTTGGATGTTAAATGAAAAAACAAAAAAGAAATTTAAAGTTATACAGAGAAACAAGGAATATTTCAAATGCTTCACAGAACACAACATGACAAGAATAGGTGCACATGAATCCACTAACAGACTGAAGTATGACATAAAGAACTGGCGTCCTCATGGAAAAGGCAATGGGCTTATCATATTGCATGAGAACAATAACCCTCTATTGGATACCAATTGACCTTAAAAAAACAGAAAATGCTCAAAGAAACACTTGAATTATATCAACTTACCTGAAAGTTTTGCATTGTAAGCAACTTCTGAAAATCTGGGAGCAGTTAGAAAACCGTTTAAGAGGTCTACAATGCTTTGATTTGGGCTAAGAATGAATGAATGAATAAATGAATAAACAAAGAAGCCTCTAAAGAAAAACTGTCCTTTTCAGATTCACTAAGATCACACTTTTTGTCTTGGGGAATAACACCATTGCATATACAAAAACAAGAAAGCTACAGTGTTAAGGGCCACATTTAAATGCTTTGAGACTGACCAAATTATCACACATTTAAATGATGTATTGAAAAACCATATATCAGATATCCAAATCAAGTGAATAAAATTTTTCGAGCCAAATAATGACTCCAAAATTTAAAGCAGTAGTAAACAAGTGTTACTGTAGGTATAAATGCATGTAGCCCTTGGTCTCAGGTTCCAAAGTAATAGTAATTTCTAAAGCCACTTCTTAGTAATTATTCATGTGTATGCTTTCAGTAGCTTCCAAAGTTCAGTCAGCTCAATAATAAATATGCCTTGTTGTTAATTAAAGTAAGGATAAATGAGCATTATCAAGGACTAAAATAAAAACAAAAGAGCCTGATCATGATCAAGATCTAATAATTTCTTATTAGAAAAAGGGGTAAAGACAATTAGTATATAGGTAAAGGAACCCACATACTAATAGAAGGAGCTTTCTACTGAAGCCTCAAAGCCAACCAGAAACATATAAATACTCCTTCCATTTTTCCCGCAGAACTCCTAATCATGGAATTTATTCCAGAAGATGTTTTACCATCTCTCAGACTTGTAAAAAAAATACCCTTGCTGAAGAGAGCAAAACATAGTTCTTGACATATTTGGTAAACCTGAGATGTTTTCCAGCCACTACCCTAAAGGAGAGCACAATACCCACTCCATTATCCACATATAGAGGACAGATGAATTATGATATTGGTAATGAGATTCTAGCATTCTAGCTTAGGGACACAACACAGCTTATTCAGTTTTTTTCTGTCTACATTGGGAAAACAGTTGGAAGCTTAGGAGAAACAGTTTACACTGCCCATACTCTTTTTCATAGTACATTTGATGCATGTTTCTCTATGCTTCAGTAAGCTCGTTATTTTAAGTCTGTGCATCTTAACCTTGGCAACGAGTGGACCAATCCCACCCCCAAATTCCCTATACCAGCTGGGGAATTCTAGTCACACAATCTTCAAGTTGCCAAGGTTAAAAACACTGTTTTAAATTAGCACAAGAATCTTTCCTAGTTTGGGGTATTCCTCTGAAAAGCTCTAGGGCACTGAAGGTCACACAAAATGTTTCAGCATTTACATAAACTGTCAGCTACAATTTACAAGGACATATCCAACTTTTCTTCTATTTCAATGCAGGAAACATAAATATGTGTAAAAATGATATAGTGAAGCATCAGTGAAAAATAACTGATAGATTTAGGCTGATATGTACCAGTTCATCTTCTTGTCTCATTTTCAGAAATATACATTGTCTAAGCTTCTAAGGAATTCAGGCTGAATGGCTGAATTTAATAGAGAATGCACAGAAAATGGTTGGAAGTAATTGAATTAAGGTTCTGTTACTCGTCCATTTGTACAATATGTTCTGTTTATTGACAATCTGGTTAAGGAGTCTGGAATCTGTTAAAAGCTAAATGTGTGTGATTGTACTTTGCAAAGTGTGCACTCATTCATACAAGTAGTAACTGGAATGAATAACTTCTTAGACTGAAAATCAGATGGAAATGAACCTACCACATGTTCTATAGTATACTCCTTGTTTCTTTAGTGTCTTGTTTTAAGGGGAAAAGGACATTTAAGATACTCCAAAGTGGGCATTTAGTAAACATTGCTAAAATCTTTGGCTTAGATCTGATCTCCTGACCATCATCAAGAATATTCGGGGTGGAGTGGGGTGGAAGGAAGCCAAAAGATGAAATTTCATGAAAGTTTGATGACTGTATCTAGAAGGAGAAAAACCAGTAATAAGAGAAGGAGCTCTTAAATTCTCATAAATAAGAAGGACACTAACCCTTTGTTCCTTTCTGTACCCTACTCTTGATTATGCCTTAACCTCAAGCTATGGTTCTCCATGGGGAAATAAAAGCTTTAGCTTAAGTTTTGTCCTGTATTTGATGCTGTACCTTGTTCTTAATGTTGTCTGTCATCCTTTTGCCTGTTCCTTTTTGTGAAATAAAAGAAATTCCAACTATTGAAATGCAGCAAACTATTCATTATTCATAGCAGAGATTCACAGCTTGAAGGAGCTTGGAGAGACCCAGAATATGGGTATAAAACCAAGAGAAAGAATTATTTTACTAACTATACAATATTTTAATAATTTATCTTGATTTTATTTTAAACTATAGCTTCAATTGAAATCAAATTACTAGTTTGTCTAGAATCCCTTCTTTTTGAAATGCAGTCCCTCTAGTACCCCACTACAAAGACAATGTGACCCTACCCACCACCAAAAAAACCTTGTACAAACATGCCCAAAATAATATACCTTGTTGTTGAGGCATCTCCGTGTTACTCATGCTTCTGTGTAGTATAATATTTGTATGACTGAGACATACAATTTGTTAAGTTTGCATGAAGAGACAGACGCGGAGTGCTTCAAGCTCTTTGTTTATTAGTGACTACAGCTCAGAATGGACCTGCTTTGGCTGGGCTGCAGCTGCTACTTATAGCCAGCAGCCACAGTTGCCAGCCAATCAGAGTGCAGGGTTTTCCCGCACTTTTTAAACCAATCATTTCTTACATTTTACAAGAACAGTTCAAACTAAACCAATGACTTTGAACCTGCATACATAACACAATTAACAATGTAGAGGACTGTGGGTTTCATAGCAAATATGCAGGCATAGCCTATGGCCTTTTGCAGCTGTGTTTGAATATCCATTGTTTAGTCTTCAAGCTTTTATTAACAGGACAGCAGACTTGCTTTTTCTGGTTCTCAAAGGAGGAGGTTTGTTATGTGAAGTGGACAGCCAGAAAAGGAAGTCCACAAACACTTTTTTCATCTACAAATAAGAATTTTGAAAAAAAGTTCCAATAACCCTCATGAGTATAGATAATAATATTAAATAATGTTGATTTTCAAAGCAAAGCTGATTCAGATTTTTATTCCTCCATCCTTTCCCATTTAAATATTTGTTTATGCTATCTTTTTCTCTGTGTCAGAATTAGGCACAGAGTTTGTAAAGTGCTGTTGAATTAAGTACAAGTACTGTTTTTTGCAACAGGGAGCAATTTATGATTGGTCTTCAATTCCATAACTGTCGAGCTAGTGCCTGGGTGGAGGAACATTGGAAGTTGGAATTTAATACACTTGGAGAGTATTCATTTACAATATGCTACCATTAGACAGGTACTTCTGACTTTGAAATATACCTAAACTGCGCTCCTCTAGATATGTTTTCCTAGCACAATTGGAAGCAACAGTTTTGTTGCCAAGTGACATAATCTTTAAGCAAATTATCATGTGACCACAATAGACTTATGATTTGACTTCTGCTTTGATCTTTAAGTGAAACATCACATGACTGTTGTGAGAATTTACTGCTGGCTGCTCCATTATTCCACTTGTTAGAATTTGGCTGTGAAGTTTATGGGACTGTGGTACGCTGCAACTGTCATAAATGCACACCAATTAAAAAGCACCCAAATCTTGATTACTGGTCTGTGAAGATGTTGTGATGGTTGCAAGGGAGAGGACAAGTCGTAAAGTTACTGTTTTGGTACCATTATAATTTCAAATGGCTACTAAGCAGGACAGTTATTAAGTAAGGACAATCTATATAATTACAGAAGAGGGAAAGAAATTCAGGCTTTCTGACATCTTACATGTTTGCATTATGCTAAATTTTAATTGGGAAATGTTATCCCTTGGCAAAGCAAAACAATTTGATTCACAGCACAGAGCCCATGCAATCCTTTTGTAGGCTCTACAGTTCAGCTAAAAGGATTTCAGACCAACAATGGCTTGCTAATTGGGAAGACAAAATCTTCTTTTGGTACATACAGATTTGTACATGCCATGTGCCTCCTAGCTAAACCTGTGAAATACCTATATGTATTTGTAAGTGTATGTCTTGAATCTTTTTCAACTTGCTGCATATTTTTGAAAAATTCTGAAAAAGATTTAAATTCCAGCCAGAATATAATTTGAATTAATAACATTCAATAATTATAGTAGTTCCTAGGTTTCAAAGATCTATGCAAGAGTGCTGTAGAAATCTTGGCTTTGTTCTTCCAACCTCTGTGTATATGTTAGGATAAATATTAAGTACAAGTCCTGTTGTAGGACAGGGATAAATAGTGGCAATACAGCAAGAAAACAGCATTTGGCATTTGGTCCAACAGATAATTATTATTTAGTGTATGGCCTTAAGTCATCTCCTAATACTCTGAGGTCAACCTTTTAGAAAGGAATATGTTTAATGTTTTGATTAACTTTACTTTTGGGAACAGCAATGTAGATTTCAGGAAGGAAAGGAAAGGAAATTTTAATTCTAAAAATGCTACTTCTCTATATATGTCTGTGGAAATGGCTTGTTGTGATGATGATGTTACCATATTAGTTGTTGAATTTTTCTGAAAGTAATGCAAAAAAAAATGGATTTGATTGATTTGATTTCTAGAGTGTGATCTATTCTTTTGCCTCCTGCATTACTAAATTTAAACAAAATGCAGCATATTAAACTTTGATTTCATTGTTTTATTAAAAGAGATTTAGAGACCAAAAGAAAACAGAATTGAGACTTTTATCAACAATACACAAAAGGGGACTTTTGTCAAAATGTCATCTGATAAGGCACCTTCTCTGACTTATGTAGGCAATGATAGAGCTGCCATTTAATTTTCTAGAGTACACTAGAGTTCCTACATCAGGGGTGTCAAACTCGTGGCCCATGGGCCAGATGCATCATGTGCTGGCCACGCCCACCCCAATTTAGCAAAATGGGGAAAAGGTCACTATATGCCATGTGACAACAATGTGATGCCGTGGGTTTGACATCCCTGTCCTACATAGAATCACCCTATAATTAAAATAGAGAATTGCAACTAATCATTCCGATATGGAGGCCTCAGGTAGATGTTAGCCTTAAAAGATCAGACAGAACATTTTATTTTCTTAAGAAACCTGAAATGCTGACTTCGGGCCACTTTTAAGAAAAAAAACCATTGAACCATTACTATATGATGCTTCTCTCTCTCTCTTCCCTTTTCATGGTTAAAAGTATGTTAAATTACTTGTTTATATGACAGTGTTGCTTTTAGATTCTACAGCCTCTCCACTATTATAAATGCAGAGTATGGGTTTTCCACAAGTATCATGGGCAGAGAAATACATTCTTCGTTTTCCAAGAGAAAGTGATAGACATTTTAACCTGGACATTATAGCAAAGAAAAACAGAGAGAGGACCTTAGAATATCCATTTCCCTTTCCTTCAGATTTTCCTTATTTATTCCATTTTTTTCTTGATATAAAAAGCCACTGTCCTATGTTTCACAGGCCCAGTTTAGTAATAGCAGCTTGCTTTTAGCCATGTTGATTTGCAAATATCAAAAATATGTTTATGTGTGAGCTTTTGAAATATGACAGGCTGAAACTCTGAGTAAAAATAAGAGCATCTATGAAGACCAGTGGATTAAATGGTAGCCTTGAAGCTACTGGCTCTTGTGTTATCTCAGCAAAGGGATTGCCTTCTGATCTGCAGTTTAATGTTTGCAGACTCCTGGTATAAGTAGAATGGAATAGAACAAAGAAAATGTTAGTGTTTGGGAACTATTATTCGCAGTGAAATTTACCAACATAGGAAATAACTTTAAGGCAGAAGAGAAGTCCATGTTTACAATCTTTGATATTCAACTGGCCAATGATCAACATTATTTAGTACTTTAAACAATACAGTTAAAAGACGAACAGTGGTAGATGCAAGCATTTCATATTGAGTCATCAGTGCCAACATTACAATAACATGATTAAAATCTTACAATCAAATAAGATTGTAATGTTCACTACTTGTCTTTTAACTGTATTGTTTAGATTATTAAAAGTGACTAATTGCTTTAATTTTTTTAGTATACCCAGGGTGAATCTTCAAAAAGGTGGTTATAGAATGATTTACAAAAACTAAATCTTTAACTTTACAAACATTTAGTGTTATTCCTTTAAAAAGAATATTCAAATATAGCTGTTATAAACAGGACCAAAATAATTCTCTTTCTTATATTTAAAATTATAATTGATTACAGCTTTAATAACTAATTAGAATTTGCTCATAACTTTTTAATCTTATTCAAGGAGTGGAAACTTATTTCCTTACATTTTTGGGGTATGAAAATTATTTGCTGTGCTATCCATGTTCCACACAATCTTTAAAGTGTTTTCGAGACTGGAGATTTAGTGTTAAGGCGTATGGAGTTAGTATGAAATAGTAAATAGCTTTCATCATGTGCTTTGGATATCTCTGTGCTGATTTTAACAGGAGTTAAATTTTCATAGGAGTTAAAATTTAATTGGAGTCAGTCTCCACCAGGGGCATGACACAGCCTGTGCCAAAATGACATATCAAATAAAACTATTCTTTGAGGAATCTACCTGCCTCGGAGTTTTGTTTGCTGTGGGTATGTTACTTGGAACCCTGACACCTATTACTGAACAAGAAGATTCCCCAAGTTTAGTATTGCATGCTACTTCAGTGGATGGATGGATGGATGAATAGATAGACAGATGGACAGCAATTTTACTCCTCTGTGTTCAGTGCTTTTTCCTCAGATCTTAAGAATTATTCTTGTAATATAAAATAGACATGGCATCAGCTAAAAAAGAAATGGCATCAGCCATGAGAAATCCTGTTCTTTTTGCAAAGCATCATTGTATAAACTATTCAGTTATGCCTCTCCACCGGAAGGGGGGAGGCATATTTAGGCTCTATGTACATCCTTCAATTATTTTCATGAGAAACCAGGGCGATGTTTTGACCTTTAACTTTTTGTTTCCTAAAATCAAATCAATCCACAAAAAAAGCAGTTAAAGATAAGTGAAGGAATTATTCCACATTAATAGGTTTAAGCCTTTTCCTTAGGATGTATTTGTTTAAATGAAAGATCCCTCTGTAAAGGATAAATCTTTATTCTGTGTTCCCAAACGTTGACCTTATTTGATGATCTTTTAAATATCTTTTGTGGGAAACCACTTTATATTTCCCAGAAAGGAACTTGCAACTCCAATTATGAATTGTTTCATTCTAAACAGCAGAATGTAATCTTGTCAAGCCTCAGTATCAATACTCACATTATCAGCCCTGTCAGGTTGTGCTCATTTTGTGGGGGCTTCAATTTCATGCCGTTTTAAGCAATTTCACCGGTGAAGCGCAGGGAGCCACAATATCTTTAATGGGAAATGGAAATTCATAGCAAAAACTTATTCAAATCTCATTTGAGCTCAGCACGAGCAAAGGCCATCATGGAGCTGTGGGGGAAAAAAAAGAAGGGTATCTATATAATTATAATCTGCTCCCACAGCATCTTTTCATCCCGCTCACCTGAATTGCTTTTTAATGGAGAGTTGTTTCAGCTGATGCACAGTTGCCTGGGCTCCTGGATTAGCACTCAACAGCAAAATAAAACTCACAGTGAAAATATGTACCTTCTTGAATATTAAGGCAAACCTGATTGGCAACTGAGTCACCTCCGGACAAGATGGACAGCACATAAATTCAATAAACTGAGTTGCCCCAGGTGAAAACAGAGCTACATTTTAAAAGTTGAAGGGGGTCTTTACTCTTTCTTGAAATCCAGCATCTCTATTTAACCTGGCCTGCAATCTCTCTTGTCTTCTAGGCAGAATTGTGTGGCTGTGCTGGATATGCATATGGCCAGCCTGAGAAAATATTTTTTCTATTCCTTTGAGCATATGTTCTACATCAGTAGCAAAATGAGTTTTGGACTTCCTAATACTGAATGTGGAGATGCTTTTTGAGGATTTCTTAGGAGATCAATACATGAGGAAAAAATGCTTTCTATCTTCAGTTGCTCAAAAAAAAAACTTTCACAAACTGTGTTTGGTTTAATCCTGAGGATTTTCTACGGGTCACCCCTCCCCCCCCAAGTTTGGCTTGTTCATTTGTTTTTAATATGTAACTTTCAACTTTTTGTTATTTATAGTTAGGTATCTAAAGTCTTAGATACTTTAGGGTCTTCCTTAAGCAGTCAGGGTTTTACCTGTGTCTGTGGCAAACCATATTCCTTTAAATATGAAAGCAATAACCAGAGGACATGAATGCAATTCATTTAGAGTATCAGAATAACCACATAGCAATACCTCCTGGATGTCCTGGATTCATCTGTGTAAACCTCTGTTCCCTTCCAACATAAAATCATCAAGTATAAAACTATCCTCTGAAGCATTTTTCAAAAGAAAACCAAGACAAGTTAAAGGTTGCAGCCCTGATTATGAATCATCATGAATTCCACTTAGCCTGCAGAGCCCTAATGTCCCACCCACCCCCCAAAAAAATTTAGGGTCACATTTTATATCTTCAAGAGCATGTCATGGATGCAACCAATGCCATGAGACAGGTTTGTCCAGTCTTACAGCAACAATTCTTTTCAGACTGAATAATGTAGGATATTGGTGAGCTCCCATTCTCGCCCCAGCTCCTGCCAACCGAGCTGTTCAAAAACATGCAAATGCAAGTAGATAAATAGATACCACTTCAATGAGAATGTAACAGCACTTTGTGACATCATGCTGGCCACATGTCTTCAGACAGTGCTGGCCCAGGGACTTCCGGGTTGAGCCTTCTCGAGAAAGGGCGGTGGTTTGCAATCGTCCGTGACCGCAGCCTGGCTCTTGCGTCGGAGAGCCCCGATCCTGCAAGGTTCGGGGCTGAAGCTGCCTTGTAGGGGCAGTGGAGAAAGGGAAATCTGCCAGCCAGAGTGAGGGGAGCCGCATCTCCCCCCTTTTGGGTCTGGTCTTTTCCCTCCAAAGACGTCAAGAAGTGGTGGTCAAAAATGGCCACCTCGAAGAGAAGGTCTCAATGGGATTAAGATTGGTGCAGGAGGAAAGAGAGAAGTTGATACCAGAGGAACCGGGAGTATCGGATGGTAAGATCAAGGCACCCCGGGATTAAGATAAAGATGAGTTTTTTTTAAAAAAAAGAAACAGAAGCGGCGCAGTCTCAAGTGAAGGAAAAAATACGTTAAATATTTTTGACAGCTATAAGGGGCTTCGAACCAGGAAAGGAAGAAGCCAGTGTAAGAATTTAAGTTTGGGGCTCGGAAAATTTTGAATATCAAAATAAAAGGAAAGGGTTAAGACTCTGTGCAGAAAGTGCCACTTTGTGGAGAAAAATTGGAAGCTAAAGAAGAAAGAAACTATCTTGTTCCTTTGTGGATTGGAGTTGTTACATTTTAAAGAGACGCTGAAACAAAAAAGCAAGACTCATAGAAAGTGAAAGCTTGAATACACAAAGACGGACTACTGGATTAGTTGGTGATATTGATATAGATTCTGGACTTGGGTTAGGATCTTAGAAAATTTAAAGAAGAAGAAATAAGGAAAACAAAAATTCTGGTGGCCATCCAAAGAATCAAAAATGGAGTTTAAAAGTATGAAAGAACTGCTACAGGAAGTGACTGAACTAACTTGGCTCATTGCAGAAAACATGGGCATTGAAATGGTGAATAAAGAACAAGAAGAAGGAACCTTGGAAAGGAGGAGCCAGCACAAGAGAAAGTCATCTTAAAAGACAATTAATACAAAGATTAATACAAATAAAAGGAAAGGAAGGGTGGCTAAAAAACGGAACCTAAGAAAGTATCTAAAAAGGAACATTTATGAAATTAAGCATGTTAGAAAGGTTCAGAAGGAAAGGGAACAGAAAGGCAAAGAGAGTGAGAGGGATTCAAACTAGACAGAGAAGGGGAAAGCAGGATAAAAGGGAGGAAGGAGCCAGCACAAGCGAAAAGCCATTTTAAGAAGACAACTAACACAAAGATTAATAAATAAAAGGAAAGGAGGATGGTCAAAAAAACGAAACTTAAGAAGATAATTAAAAAGGGGAACATTTATGAAATTAGGCATGTTAGAAAGGTCCAGAAGGATAGGGAGCAGAAAGGTAAAAGAGAGAGGATTTAAACTGGATAGTGAAGGGGATAGGGATAAAAGGGAGGAGAAGGAACAAGAAACAAGAACAGAAGATAGAGAAACATGGGAATTACATAATGAAGAAAGAAAGTTATTTGCATAGAGATAATGGCTAATGCATTAAGAAGGGGGGTGCTGCATGAAGAAGTGGTAATAAGAATATATTGCAATTATAAAATGTAAAACAATAGGGGTTACTGACAATTTTTACTGGTAAAAGGTCACACTTTTATTTCTTATTTACAAAAGAAAGGTAAATGTTGATTAGATAAATTGAATTAATTGAAATGATTTTAGAAAATGTTTAAAAATGAGATTTGTCAATAACCAAGATTAGTTATTTTTATTATTATTTTGGAACCATAAATAAACCTTAGGGGGATATGTGTTGCAGAACCCGATTGATTAGAGATATATTGTAAGGTAGCTTTTCTTTTTTCCTTTTTCTTTTTCTTTCTTCTCTATCTTTTGCTTTAAAGGGAATGATTATGATTATGTTACTATATTAACCACTGAGGTGTCACTTTCAAAGTAGTAAAAGGGGGGCAAGTCTAGGTTTTTTTTCTTCTTCTCATTCTTTTTAGTGTTAAAACCTGTACGGATTTAGGATTATGGAGAGAATATGTGATGAAAGGGCAAATCTGACGGATAAAAGAATTCTGTAAATGATAAAAGAGTATTAACAATGTGAAGATAATTAAAGGATAGATATGGATGAACTTTATCTTTAATATGATGGGCAAACATATTGTTATTTGTAAGATTTATAAATGATGTTTTTAAAATATATATATATATATTTGCAATTAACTCGAAATGAACTGGGGGGTTATACAGATTGAGATTAAGATTTGAGATTAGGATTAATTTCTTTGACCCTTTGTCTGCTAAAATGGAATAGAAGTAAAAATGGGATAAAATAGGAAGTTAAATGTTTAAAATGAATACAGATCTACTGTCATATTTGCATGTAAAAGCGACGACCCGGGAACATGCTGTCTACTGAAAAGAGCTGTTTTAAAAAATTGTTAAAAATTGAATAAAATTTGTTATTAAAAAAAAAAGACAGTGCTGGCCCAATCTTCTTTTTTACTAAAGGATATTAAACCAGTTTATGCATTGGGAAAGTCCAAAACTTAAATGATAATCAGTAACCAAACAATATAATTGCTTAAAGAATTTATGAAGCTACTGTCATTCAGGAGGATACTCTAATGATTATTTAATCTTCAGTCACTACTCTTACCAGCCTGCAAACTAATACAGAAGTCTTAAACAATGTCGACTCTGAAAGCTAACACAGAGAAGTTAAGTAAGCTTATAGACTAAAAGCCAATGAGATTTAAAAACAGCTATTTATGCAACATTACAAAAAGCATATTAAAGACTGAGCAGCCTAAAGGCTAGCATAACGATAACTAATGAACACATTTTAAATAGCAATACAAATACAAATACTGCTTCAGGCATCTTTGGGAGGGAGTAATTTCCAAGCTGAGGAGGGGATTTGTGACTCCTCTCTACCCTGTTGATGGTCTCCCCTTCCTCCGCCACCCCTACAAGGTGGCTTCTGCCTCGAATCCAAAGGATTGGGGCTCTCCGACACCAATGCACGAACCAAAGTCACGCACGATCACAGTCAGTAGTCCATCTTTGGGGAAGCTCAAAACAGGAGGTCCCCTGAAGGGGAAGATGAGACTGGAATAAGATTGCGCAGGAGAGAGAAAGAAGTGAACAGCAGGAGGAATGGGATGATATAATTAAATGGAAGATACCCTCAGGATTAACATTTCAAAGAATCTTTAAGAAAGGATTTACAGCGGCAAACAGAAAGGGGAATAAAAAAGATGTGAATTGCCTTTGAACCGGGAGAGGTAGAAGCTGGAGGAGAAAGCACCTAATTGACTTGGATAAGTATATTTTGATTTTATATAGGCATTAACAAAGCTGACTATAAAATTCTTAAAGAGAAAATTTAATATCAACTGGATCTGAACTGTTTGGAAGATTGTGGTTTTAAAAAAAAAGCTCTGAATAATCGGGAAAGGAAAAGGAAAGAGAAGGTGTGGATTTGTCAGAACAAAGCGTGCCATCTGAATTAACTTTAATTTGTTTTCTTATAAAAGACTCTGTTTCTTAAAAATACAAGGAAAATTGATATAATAAAACAAGAACTTTGAAACATTGAAATAAAGAAAGAAACATGAAGATTCTGCCCTTGGATTAATTGTTGATTCTGATATGGATTTGGCATTGGGGACTAAAAGTGGACTGTTGGAAACTAATTTTAAAGACATTATTTGGACTAATTAGAAAGCTGTAAAATGGTGATATCTCTTCAGGAATTAAAGATGGAACTTAGAAACATGAAAGAAACATTACAAGAACAAGGTGAAACTTTAGGCTTTGTTTTTAAATTTTTTGAAGAGGCGATTGCAGAGTATGAACAACGAAGACAGAGGGCAGAAGAGGAGGAGGAGCAAGGAGCCATCTTTAACTACCATTGAGAACAAAGAACTCTGGAAAGAAAAAGGAAAAGAGTTGGGAATACATATCAGAGATTTGGGGAATTGAATAAAGAAGGAAATATCCGGAAAATTAAAAAGGGAAAAAGAATCAGCAGAAATTCAAAGGGCGGAAGGGAGTTATAAAGAGAGGGGGGGTTAAAAACTGAAGTGAAAGAATGAAGGAGAAAATATTAGGGGAAGGAAGGGAAAAGAAACAGGACTTGGGAATCAAGAAATATGGGAATTCTAAAAAATGGGGAAACTTTTTTTAATTAGACACAGAGATAATGGCTGAATGATATTTGGGGAGGGGATTCTGCAAGGTGCTGGGGACTAATATAAATAAACTTGTAGTTGTCAAATGGGGACATATAGATTGATAAGATGGAAAATAGAATTGTTATTTTTTGTTAATGCTCTTTTCCTTTATGTATAGAGATAATGGTAACAAATAATAAAATATGTTAATTAAATATATTGAAATATATTGAGATAAATGGAATGATTTAAGAGAAGAGCTGAAATGGAATTTATATCAGGGTTTAGGACTAAATGAGTAGATTAATATGTCTCTTTGTTCTTTTTGAAAATGTAGATAAATCCTATGAAATCAAAAAGGGGAAACCATGCAGAATCTAATTTATATATGTTATGCAATCTTAATAGGGAATATTATTTTTAATGTTTTAGATAATAAAATATTAAACACTTAATGGGATTTAAAAGGGAGATAATGAATATGTAACTTGGAGGTGGTGCACTTAAACTAATAGTTTAGGGGGGGAACCAATTTATAGAAGGAGTATTATTAATCATAATTTAAGAGGACTATACAAATGTGAGTTAAAAGTATTAAAGTATAACAATTATGAAGTTAATATATGTGAATTAAAAAATGAGATATGCATTGAGAATAATACAATAAAATAGAAAATGTATAAAAGCATCATTAAGATAAGAAATTGAATACAAAAATTGAATATGTAACTACAGTCATATCTGTATGTATATGTGAAACCTGTAATCATGCTGTTCTCTAAAATGAGATGTTAAAAGGTGGAAAAATGAATAAAACTTGTTTTAAAAAAAACAAATACAAATACCTTCTATGGGCTGCAAGAAGAGCTTATAAGGCAAGTTGAAAGTGAGCTCAGAAAGGAGGGGGTATTCGTGAGGGGAAAATCAAAAGTCAGGAGAGAGATTCGAAGGAAGGAAGGAAGGGAGGGAGGGAGGGAGGGAGGGAGGAGGGAGGAAGATTAGATGAAAAATATGTGTGGTTTATTTTAAGCATACTGTTTTCAGCTAGAAACAGAGAAGAGAACTACATGCTAGAGGAGAAAGATGAGAAGTTTAAGGCTGAAAAGTGTAAGGCTCAATATGCTTAAAATATAGAATTTTTTCTCACACACATATTCCCCTGACCCCTGGGAAAGATTTAACATAGTCTACATTAAGTTGGGAGGAAGAGAAGAGAGAAGGATATATTCCTGGAGGAGTAAAATTAGGTTTTGGAGAGAAAGAAGATGAAGAATAGAAGAGCCCCTTTAATTGCTGCCATAAAGAAGATGGGAAATCCTACACAAAATAAAATACAATAATACATATTATATTATTGTACAGTCACCCTCTTCTGTCTTTTCAGGAGTTTCACCATGCATATTGTGGCTTGAGGCAAGAGACCTGAATGACCTGTCTGGCTTTTGTTTAAATAATGTTTCTTCTTCATGAACAAAGGGTCCACAATACATATGACTTGCTTATGATGTTTATGTTCTAGTCTTTGTTTACCTCCCAAAGTGACCAGAACATGTTGTACAAGAGGAGATTGGTTAGATTTAGGAGGTAACTGGAGCAATATTAGAAAATAAAGGCCAGTAGTTTTGGAGTTGGTGTACTAAAGAGGAACTTTAAAATTCTAGGAACCATTTTACAATATAATTTTCCAACATTTAGGGCAATTGAAGGTCATGTTTCTCAATGTGTGTCAAGCTACTGTGGAAAGAACAACCACTGGTGGCAAACCGCAATAAAGTCTCTTGTCAGGATTTTGATAAGAAAATTGATATTTTTCAGGTCAGTCTTGCTTAGCTGTCATAACCAGTGTTGCAACTCTGGCAAAGCTGATGAGGAACAGAGGAAAATGCAGGCACTATCATGTTGTATTTACTAGGCAGCCTGTGAAATGGTGAAAGGGACCTCTCTAGATATCTGAAAAGGACCCCTGGTGGGTAAGTAATTGGTTTTTATTTCTTATTATGTAAATACCTGTATCTCAGCATTGCTCTAAAGGATTTGATTTATATTTTGTAGGTTTAGAATTAACACGCCCTAGGAAGCAAGCAGTTAGATGGAGGCTACATTTATATTGTTGTGATGACCACCACTATCAAAGATGTTCTGAGGATTTGTCTGAGCTGGAATGTAGCCTTGATTCCATTCTTTCATAGAAACTGCACTAATTTTATCTAAAACAAATGAAACAGATCTAGAGTGCTGTAATTCAAGCCAAATGGATATTATACCAACATCTAACAGCTGTTGGAAAATATGAACAACTCTATATTAGACATCAGATTTGGCCCTAAAGCGTGACCCTGTGGTGCAACCTGGTGGCTTGAAAAATTAATCTGAAAGGAACTGAAACACGTGCCATTCCAACTAGCAAAGACATGTGTTAGACCTGTTCCCTGGATACAATTTAAGAAATTCCCCTTTGCAGAAAACATTATCAGAGTCTTTAAGACACTATATGTTTATATAGGTATGGTAGAATATCAGATAGTGAGGAATTTGTAGGTCCTGTTATTTTGCTATGTACCTGTGTGAGGACAAGACAACAATCTCATCAAGGTAATTTATGACAAGTCCCATTATGTCCTGGTGAGCAAGCATTACTGTAGAACTCAGAACTGTTTGGAATAAAGATATCAGCTTTCGACATCCATGAGAAGGGGACTTGTAAACTTCATGTCAGGCTCCAGAATGGCAAAGGGTGGTTGTGATCAAGGAGCACAGAAGCCCTCAATATTTCACAGCTAAGACAAGGTGGTGGTGGCCTGACTTGCCAGAGCTCACTACAATGCACAGAACAGACTTAGGGGGCAAGAGAATTGAAGGTGTAGCTGGGCAGTTTGCGTCCTCTATTGCTGAAGGAGGGCAAGAAGGATTGGATATGGCCATGGCCAGGAAAAGTTCTGCACTCAGCCAAATTATCCTGATTAAAAAGAGGAACTTTATGAAAGGCCCCAATCATGCCCAGAGAAGTCATTAACAGAAGCAGAACAAATTCTAATACAAGATGGGCTTTATCCATGAGGCTTCTGAGAAGAGAGTGAAGTCTGAATTGGACTTTGTACAACTGGTACCAACACAAGCCAGCACTGAAAATAGTATTATGCTGAATTCCCCCCTCTATCCATCATATCACTAAATGTCTCCTTTATCACCAGCCATGGGAAAATCACATGGATTTAAACAAAGTCCTGTTGCATGTTTGGCAACATTGTGAAGGTTGAAGGAAAGATATTGATGATGGCATGCAGGTGCCCCTGACCAACTATCCTATAGTATAACTGTTTAACAGCTGGACATTGCTACGAGAAACCATCTCATTATTGAAATATGTCTATTTTTACTAGGCTAGAAATGAAATGATTCTGAATTTTGGCAGTGATGCATTAGGAACCCATCTTATAGCCATAGGATTTATAAAGATGACCCTGTCTTCAGAGTGACTCACATACACCTGCAATAAACCCTGGTTTCAAGGCTAAAAGGCAAATGACTGGTAGTTGTAAATGGGATTTGCAGGCTGTTTGCGTAGCAATATATTTCTTTTTCAAGATAGATTGCTGAATAATGGGGTTGATGTGAAAGTCAAACTGACATGGATATGAAATGAATTTTCTATGTAAAGCTTCTCTTAAAGGCTATCTAGAAGCCACAAATGGTCCAAAAGGCAGCACAGCAGATAGTTAGGAAGATATCTTGTTACACCCATGTGCATCTCTATTTTGCAAGCTGCTTTGGCTCTCAATAAGCTTCCAGGTGAATTTCAAGGTGTTGGTTATTAGCTACAAAGTTCTACAGGGCACACAACTGCTTTATTTGCAGGATGTATCCATCACACACACACTCCATTTGAAAAGGCACATTCTGGGTCTTTCTTCTTTAAAACAACGTCATCTTGTAGGCAGATGGTTAAGACCTAGCTACCTGCTGGGTCTTGGATGAGAATAAACAAGAGTCCTTTTTAGAAGAGGCAGTTTATATCAACTGCTTTTGCTATTTGTTGTCTACTTAGTTTTAATAATATAAGTTGCATTTTGTATTTGTTGGTTTTGACTCAGTCATATTCTCTGAATTGGACTCAATATATATGCAAAAAAATAAATTCAACACACGTTTCAGACAAAAACAGGAGGCTAGTGGATTCTTTGACTTGTACAAAGTGGAACAAGATAAACATCAATGCGTTCAGGATTTCCTCCAACTGGATATTGTAGGTTCAAGGAGGTCAGAACTTCTTCTGAACTGTGAACTGCTTCAAGGAACATCAGTCATTAACTTGGCATTTGATTCATGTCCTTAGATGATGTACCCAGCATAACTCTGATTCTTGAGGTAGTCTTTTTTCATTCTAGTATGGGTGTGCAGGATTTCATAGGTTTATTCAAGCATGAAGTTCTTTATATTGTGTAGATCAGACAACCATGGGGAAAAAAACACCCATTCAATAAAAAGCTGTAGAGGTGCCACTAATGACAGCAAAGCCATCCAGAAAATAATTAAAACTTGCTCACAGTCCTTGTAACGCATGCAGAACATTCAGATTCTTGCTATATGCTACATATATCAACTATTGTATAAAAGATGTGGAGCACCTTTTTGAGCCTGGTGATAGCTGTCTAAAGTGGTAATGTGATTGCCTTTCTCTCTAAACATATGAAGCAATACTAAGCCATGCAGAAAGATGCCACAGAAACATACCGAAAGGCTCAATAGATCTAATCTCAAGTCTCCGCAGCAACATCCCTCTTTATATCTGTGAGAAACTTGTATTGTGTCCTTGCCATCACATATACCCTTAAACGATTACAAGACTCTTTCAGTATCTCTACAACTTGTCTACAGTAATAAGCAGCTTCAACATTGTACTAGTGTTAATAGCCTACTGCTTCAGAAAACCCTCTCTCGTATCAGGCATCATGTTTCAAGACTTATATCTGATATTAGGGAGAGGTCCTGTGTAATCACAAACTATAGTAATATAATGCATATAGCAGTTTACCACCTCAAGTCAAAGTTCAACCTAGACCTTTTCACAGTTCAGCTATTTCAGAAGTAAGTGTTTATTATATCCCTTGAAGTTGTGAGCAATGGAGTTTTGAGTGATGAATCACTATATCTCTCTCTCTTTCACCATATTTCCATTGAATCACTCATAGTTGTCCTCTTTCCTCAGCATATCCATGGCATAGACATAACTTGTTTTGCCAACTTTTGTTTCCTAACGACGTTTAAAATCCAAAGCGACAGATTTATTTTTATTTATTTATTTTATTGGACTTATATGCCACCCCATCTCCGAAGACTCACAACTAAAACATACAAATACAATAATTAAAAAGAATTAAACAACTATCAAGTCCAATAAGACCAGATTAAAATAATTTAAAACTATCATGAGGTAGTCACAGCCCGGTTTGGTCAAATAGCCAGGTCTTCAAAATCGCAATGAAAGGTGAGGAGGTCAGGGGCCAGACGGAGGCCTAGAGGCAGTTGGTTCCATAAGTTGGGGACCGCCACAGAATAGGCTCGCCGCCAGGGGACTGCCAGCAGACATTGACTTGCTGACGGGACCCCGAGGAGCCCCTGCCTGTGTGCCCGTACAGGGCGGTTGGCACTCGATATCAGCAGGAGACGCTCCCTTAAATATTGTGGACCCATGTCGTGTAGAACTTTGAATGTTAAAGCCAAAACCTTGAATCTCACCCGGAGTGCAACCGGCAACCAATGCAGGTCACGCAGGAGGGGGGTAATATGGGAGAATCAGGTAACGCCCATCACCACCCGGGCGGCTGCATTCTGCACCAGCTGTAATCTCCGGATGGTATGCAAGAGCAGTCCTAAATAGAGGGCGTTGCAGTAGTTGAGTCGCGAAGTAACAAGGGCATGAGTGACTGTACGCAGGGCATCTCAGTCCAGAAACGGGCGAAGCTGGCGAACCAGCCGGACTTGGGCAAAGGCCTCCTTGGCGACGGCCCCCACCTGCTCCTCCAACTGGAGCTGCGCATCCAGGAGGACCCCCAGGTTCCATGCCCTATCCACAGGGGGCAACACCACTCCCCCTATGGTCAATGATGGACATTCCTGACTGGACTGAGATGCTGGTATGTACAGCCACTCAGGGCCAGGTTGAGCCGAAGCATGTTTCCGTCCATCCAGATCCGTACTGCATTCAGACAACGAGTCATCACAGAGAGGGCATCACTGATCTGGTTTGGGGTGGAGATGTATAACTGGGTATCATCAGCATACTGGTGATACCTCACCCCAAAACCACGAATGATCTCACCCAGTGGTTTCATGTAGATATTAAATAAAAGGGGAGAGGACCGACCCCTGAGGGACCCCACAAGTGGCGCCCTCGGGGCTGACCTCTGTCCCCTGTCAACACCGATTGCAACCCGAGAGGTAGGAGGAGAGCCACCAAGAACAGTGCCCCCCACTCCCAGCCCCTCAAGGCGTCGCAAAAGGATACCATGGTCGATGGTATCGAAAGCCGCTGAGAGGTCTAATAGGACGAGGAGAGAGGAAAAACCCCTGTCCCAGGCCCTCCAGAGATCATCCATCAGTGCGACCAATGCCGTCTCCGTGGTGAAACCAGGCCAGAAGCCCAATTGGTACGGATCTAGGTAGTCCGCTTCATCCAGGAAGAGTGGAAACTGCTGAGCCACCACACTCTCAACAACCTTCGCCAAAAACGAAGGTTGGAGACTGGCGAAGTTGTCTAACATGGTCGGGTCCAGGGCAGGCTTCTTCAGGAGGGGCCTCACCACCGCCTCTTTGAGGCGGAGGGAAAGACACCCTCCCTTAATGAAGCGTTGACCACTGCCCGGAGCCAACCGCAGGTGACCTCCCTGGTGGCATAAGCCAACCAGGAAGGGCACGGGTCCAACAAACATGTGGTAGAGCTCAGACGCCACATAATCCTGTCCTCTTCATCCTCGGAAACAGGATCAAACTCAGCCCAGATCACATCGGCCAGACTGCTTGCACCTTGATCCTCAGACCACCACAACCCGCCCCGAATCCGCGTGATCTTATCCGACAGATATTGACCAAATTCCTCAGCCCTTCCCCGAAGAGGGTCCACCACCTCCCCTGGATGTAGGAGGGAGCGGGTGGCCCTAAACAGGGCAGCTGGGTGGTTATCTGCGGACGCTACAAGGGTGGAGAGATAAGACCTTCTCGCCGCCCTCATGGCTACCAGGTAAGTCCTAATATGGGCTCTTAGCTGGGCTCGATCGATTGGGGCGGGTGGCCCTCACACCTGCTCAAACAACCCTCCAGAAGCCCTCTCATATTCCACTTTTGATTTGAGACAATGATGGTTACACCAAGATGTTCTTCAAAGACTCGTACCAGTCAACAATCTTTTCTATGAAAATGCTCATCCTGTAATGGGGATTTCTGGCTTTAGTGCTGATTTTGCTAATAACCAGCTGTCTAACCAATACAACACGCAACCTGCAAAACATTAAAACTCATCACTTACATTGAAATCAAGCAGATGGAATATTTATTGTGTGCAGAATTTAGTTGAACATTTCAGTGCTTAACTTTCTAAGACTACCCCTCCCTATTCTCAGTGTTGACCACTTATTGTAAATCACTATCCCACCCTTCTGCACTGCTTGAAACCATGCTGTCAACATGGTTCAGGAATTCATCAGCATTTAAATCACCCTTTGCCTCCTAATAAAAGAAGAAGATGGTTCAGCTCCTACTCATCCATCTTCAGTTGTATAAAATAGTTTGGTTTCATATCCTTAGAAACAATATTCAAATGAATCCATATCAGACTCACTGGTAGCCTCATATTGTAATGAACGAGGACACATGTCTAATTTTGCAGCAACTAAGATTGTTGGCCATGTGAATAGAAAGAAAGCCAGGGAAAGGATTGAAGCCTGGGAAATGGGCCCCTTGTCAGTGAACAGGAGTGCTGAATTATCACCAGCCTATCAAGTACTTAGGAGCTGAGGGCTGGGCAGCCCAAAGAAACAACAGACCAAACACCTGCCATCAACACACCAATCAGCCAATAGGAAGGCACCACATAAGCATGATTCACAGAACTGCCCAAAGCACATATTCCAGTAGAGAAAAGTCCTGGTGATTGCCCCAGATCTTGCATGATACCATATCTCATTATGATTCACATTTATGGAATGTGTGAATGAGTGGTTGCAATCAAGGATTAGATATCCATGCCATTTGTAGTATTCCATAGTGCCATATTTCCTAAAGGTCTCCTTCATGTCCTTTCCAGGCATCTCTGCATCAGGTTCTGTATGTTCAATGAATTTGAGTCTTCTGTTGCATGAAATTATTTATATTCTTTATATACTGCTGCTGGCATAGACCCCCTCCTTGCTGCTTATACAGCTGAACAGGTCTTAAAAGAGAAGCCAGGCAAAGAGTATCTCCTCCATAAACAAAATGATGAGGTGTAATTTACAGAAACCCATACCAGATCAGTTGTTGCCCAGGTCAATAAGGACTGTGCTAAGTGTTGGGATTCTTGGACAGGTAGTGACAGATGGGCTACAGGACACAGGATTGATGGCTGAGCAACCAGGGCCAACAGCTACAGAACTAGTGGGGAAAAAGTTGCTTAGAAACAACCGCATGACAAAGTTCTACTTGCTTGCAAGCCAACACTGGTGATTTTGCTTGCAAGCAAAATCAACAAAATAATAGAAAATGAAGAAGCTGAAGTGGTCTGGTACTTTAGAATTCAAACAGACAAGCATTTGTCACACAAATACCCTGGATATAGTCATTGTTGATGAGAAACACAAAAAAGTCTGGATAGTGAATGTTTTAGTAGCTAGAGACAGCAGAATAGAAGAGAAAGAACTGAAGAAAATCACATAATATAAAGACCAGCAAATAATAGTAGAATTACTGTGGCAAAAGAAAGCAAATAGTAATAGGTGCCTTGGGTGCAATGCCAAAACATCTGGAGCACCACTTGAACATCATCAGTGCTGACAAATTCACCATCAGTCAATTGCAAAAGACAGCTTTCCTTGGAATAGCTTACATCCTTTGATGCCTTAAAGCAACAACAATTGCTTTAAGGCACCTTGGTTTTAGACTCAAAGGGCATCTGTGATTATTTTTGTTTGTATTTTGCACTGTTTTATATTGATTCTTTATTAAATGATGTTAAAGTATTATTTGTCAGCCACCTATAGTTACTTGTTTAAGATGGACAGTCATACACATTTTCCAAACAGTTTCCACAATGTAAACATTGTGGGCATTGCAGTACTGCAAAGATTCAATCTAAATCTAAAAAAAAAAGAAATGAGATAGCAATAGCACTTAGACATATATACTGCTTTACAGTGCTTTTACAGCCCTCTCTATTGCCCCTCAATCTGGGCCCTCATTTTATCCACTTTGAAAGGATGGAAGGCTGAGTCAGCTTTGAGCCTGGTGGGATTTGAACTGCCAAATTGCAACAGCCAGCACTCAGCACAAGTAGCCTGCAGCACTGCACTCTAACCACTGAGCCACTGAGGCTCTTATAGATATAACAGATAGATAGATAGATAGATAGATAGATAGATAGATAGATAGATAGATAGATAGATAGATAGATATAACAAAGGTCCAAGTTGCTGCAGGAATACTTGAATGGAACCTAAAATTCTACCAATATTTATTTATGTAAAAAATTATTACTTTCATACACTATGGGAGTCTGATAATTTATACTGTTAAGGAGGGGGGGAACTTCAGCAATACTATTTTGTTTCCCCAAAAATAGTAATAAAATCTTCTTATCTTAATTTAGTCCAGAGGTTCCTAAACTTTCTTGGTTGTCCCTTTCACAATGTTGCCAACATGACAGCCTTTTTAGAGTAACAGACAATTCAGCCACAATGTCTGACATTACTAAAAGTGGATTAGTGCCCTTTTAAATGTGATATATGAAAGTTGCCATTTCAACACATGTGTTCTGTATGAAATATAATTTATCCAGCTTGATGGAAATATTTATGATGAACCAAAGAGCCTCCTGTTTAGAAAGTCTACTGCAAATCTACTGCAAAACCTGTTAATGAACTCTCTTTCAGTGCAGCCATTAAACTATCCTTCTGAATCACATATACCAGGGGTGTCAAACTCAAGGCCCACAGGCTGAATCTGGCCTGCTATGTGGTCAGATCCGGCCTGCAGGGCCATCCTAGTCTACTCAATGTGAAGAGGAAGGATAGAGCCAGTGTGGCTTTGGCCTGGTATACTCAATCCAAAGATGAAGGATCGGGCCAGCCTGGCTTTGACCCAGTCTACCCAATGCAAAGAGGAAAGATCGAGCCAGCCTGGCTGGCCCCTGAGGTCAACCACAGCCCTGATAAGGTCCTCAATAACACCCCTGGCATAGACAATCCATTATGAAATTATGAAGTTTTTTTTTAATGATATAGGTTTTCAAAATCAGCATCATTAGAACATCTTGAAATCTCACTGTTTTTCATGCCACTGTCAGAGTCTTAATCTGAGGAGGAAGACAAACAGCTGACAGGGAGTGGGAGTGTGGCTCCGTTGGCTGTGGAGGAGGCTGGGGAAGGGCAAAGTCCAGCTGGGCAAAGCAGGGAAGAGGTAGAACAAGGGAGACAGAGTTCAGAGGAAGACCCAAGCCCACTCCTCTTCATCCTAGGACATGCAGGGAGAACGGAGAAGAGAGCAACGTGGGTTGCGTGGCTTACAGGGGATGAAAGGGCCCTGATTCCCTTCATTAGCCACACCTGGGAATGAAAGTTTAAAAGAACTGAATGCTGACTACGGCAGCTGCTGGGAGCAAACGTGACTTTATCCTGTGTTGTCTTTGCTTATCTGTGTTCCTGGCATCTTCCCAACCATATGAGTTTTGCCATGTCTTTACATCTGGAATCCTTGCTCCTGCCTTGCCAAACTAATTACCTCAGTTTGGCTTGATTGGACTTAAAGTTGCAGTTTTTGTTGACCATGTTTTGGACTTGATTCCCTGCAGTTCCTGGGAGAGTTTTTCTCCAGCCAGAAAGTAACTTGGACACTGTGGGCAAAGTTGGAGTTATTAAAGGGACTCTTATTGATTATCTGACTGTGTTGTCATCACACACCCCAGGTCAAAAAAAAATAACAGGGCGGTTCTTAAAAAAAAAATAATGGAGAGGGCGGGGCTTGTGTCCCAGTGATACTACGTGCGATCGGGAAGCTCCTGGATCACCGTAGATATCTTCTCAGCTGGACGGTCCATTTGGACCTAAACCATCCCGAAGAGATGGTGAAGGGAAAGAGCATGTCCTGTCGATCCCAGGGACATCACAAAGTCCCTGGTTGATCCAGGAGAAGCTCTTTTTGCCGGTGGAAAAGAGGCAGCCATCAAGCTGCTAAAGCTGGGACAGCTCCGAAAGAAAGGCAAGATCAGATGAAGGTGTGTCGGTTTGGTGAGAGGTTCTTTTTTATTTACTTATTTCTGATGAGAACACCCTAATAACTGGAAAGTGGACTTAAAAAGTAAAGAGAACAGTTTATAAGCTGCGAGATTAAGCTTTTCTTAAGATTGACGGCTTTTTTTTTTCTTTTTATCTCTTCTGGAACTATTTGATTTTAAAAGGGACTGGCTTTTCCTCTATGTAAAATAATCTTTTGTTCTGATGGTCTTTTTCCTTTTTTTCCACCAATATTTTTTTGGATTAAACTCTGTTTATGATTTTAAGAACTTTTAGAAAAAGAGTGCAATACCAATGTGCCTCTTTCTCTTTTTTTTTTCTTTTTCTTGCTCTTGAGGGGAGGAGTAAAGTGAAAGCACTGCCATTTAGAGGCTTGGATATACTGTATTCCTTTCTTCTTCGTTTGTTTATCTATGTGAGCTGCATTCAAGGACATAGAGTTCCTTCTTGAAAGAGATAGTGGGATGAGCACGACGGATTGTATACACAGGTGCCCATCTGTGAACTATTGATAGCGGAACCCAGAGTTGGAACTGAAAGAAGAAGACTAAAGTGACGTTGAAAATATATCTACTGGAAATTTGACTTGATATTCTAAAAAGCCTTGGACATCTGGTGGCAGTAGTTTATTTTTTCTCTTTGGCTGGATTTGTGGCTGCTCTATCTTCCCCCATTGATTGAATTTTTATTGTTTGGATTATCCCTTTTTCAATTTTTGCCAGAATTTTCTTTTTCCCTTTTCTTCTGCCCTTTTCTCTGATTTGCTCCCTTTTCACTTTTTTCTTTTTCATCTTGTTGATTCGCCATTGGATTAGGTATATAAATACCTGAAGTCTCTTCCCTTTTTTTCCTTTTTATTTTTGAACTGGTAACCACCTGTTGTTGCTTTTGAGACCTTCCTTTTCTTCTTTACTTTTTTTTTCTATTTTGTATACAAATTGGAACCAACTGTAGGTGTACAAGAACCTGATAATTTTTTGTTTCTTTAATTTTTTAATTCCTTAATATTTTTAATTTTTAACTTATTTTTATTATTTTTTGAAAGAGAAGGAGGATACATTACAGAAGATTTGCAAGAATTCAAATTCTACAGACAAAAGTAGAAAATGTTGAAAAGAGTAATGAGAATATCTCCCAAAAAATTGAACAGACAAATCAAAAGGTGGATTCAGCAGAAAATAGATAAGACGGATGAAAAAGTTGAAAATATTCAACAGAAAATTGGAAAGACAGATGAGAAAGTGGAAAATATCCAAGAGATGATGACCAAATATGATGAAAAGATTGAATCATTGAGAGGAGAGATGGATAGATCAGAATTTTACTTGAGATTTCAAAATGTGGAGGAAGAAAAGGGTGAAAACCTCGTTGGAAAAATGATAGAAATATTGGCGGAAGCACTAGAAATAAAAGAGAAAATGATGGATAGAATGGATGAAGTGTTTCGTGTACATACAAGATAAGCAATGAGGAATAAGCTACCAAGAGAAGTCCATATTAGATTTACTAAGAAAATTATTAAAACACAAATTTTGCAAATGACAAGAGAAAAGACATTAAAGTATAAAGATAAAGAAATTGTGGTGCTGAAACAGGTACCAAGAAGAGTAAGGGAGACGAGGAGAGAGTACCTCTTTCTAACCAAAGAACTGCTTAGAAAAGGAATAAATTATAGATGGCTGATACCAGAAGGCCTTCTGTTTACATGGCGAGAACAAAGACATAGAATTGACATGGTTGAAAACGCGGAATCATTTTATTATGAATATATTAGAGGAAAGGAGGAAGATACAAGAAAAGAAGAGCCCCTGATTGAACCTCAAAAGGAGTTGATAGCAGTAATTGAAAAAGAAAAGGAAAAAGAAGAAGGCAGTAGGTGGGGCCAGAGAACTAAGAGAAATAAGATCCACCAGAGCAATAAATCCTCTTACAAAATCTAAAATGGAGGAAAGAAAACTGGTTACGATGAATATAAATGGACTCAATTCAATCATTAAAAGAAGGAAAGATTTCACAAATTGGAGAAATTAAAATTTGATATAATTTGCCTACAAGAGGTACATATTAAAAAACAACATGAACACGTACTGAAACAAAAAAAATTAGGAAAATTGTTTACTTCATTGGCACAATGTAAAAAAGAGGCGTGGTTCTATATATTAAAGAAACAATTTTGGCTGAATTAATTTATACAGATGATGATGGAAGAATCTTAATGGTAGAAATAATGGACAATAATACTAAAATACTTTTAATAGCAATATATGCTCCAAATGACCACCAAGAGAATTTTATAATAAACTCCATAAAAATAATTGAACTGGACTATGTTAATTTATGCATGATGGGAGATTTTAATGGAATAATTAATGAGCAGCTGGATTATAAATCACAAAAGGCCACAAAGAAAGCTAGAAAGAAACTACCAAAACCCTTTTTTCAAATGATAGAAGAAATAAATTTAAAAGATGCATGGAGAGAGAGAAATATAGGAAATAAACAATATACATTTTACTCAAACAGGCATGAATCATGGTCAAGAATAGATATGATATGGACATCAGCTGATCTATTTTTAATATACAAAAATTGAAATAGAAGCAAGTATTTGGGCCGATCATAATCCAATGATTATTATTTGGAAAGGACAAAAGATGAGATCTAGATGGACATTAAACAATAAGATATTAAAGGAAGAAGATTTTAAACAGAAAATGGAGAGAGAACTGGTATTCTTTTTAAAGAAAATAAGAAAGAGGATACATCGTTACAGAATCTCTGGGACACGATGAAGGCCTATACAAGAGGCTTGATAATTGATTATACAAGGAAAAGAAATATCAAACAAAAAGACTTTTAAAACATTAGAAGAAGAATATAAAAACTGGAAAAAGAACTACAGAAATTTCCACAAAAAAGATGTTAAAATCAAAATGGATATAACCAAACATAAAATGGAATTAATGGAAAAAGAAGAGCTAGCCCAAAAGATTAAAAATGCTAAACAGAATTATTTTGAGGATGCAAACAAACCAGGAAGATGGTTAGCCTATAAATTAAGAAAGGAAAGAGAATCAAGGAAAATTAGCCATTTAATAGATGAAGAAGGACATCCTTGTTACGGAATGAAGAAAAAAAAGAATTATACAAGACTATTATGGAAAATTGTACTATCAAGAGAGTATTCAAGAAGAAAAAATTAAACAATATATACAAAAGGCAAAGTTACCACAGATACCTAAAGATATCGAAATAACGTTAGAAGAGAATATAACAATGATGGAGTTAACAGAAGCCTTAAAGAAACAAAATACAGGGAAAGCACCAGGCCCGGATGGTTTACTAGTGGAATTTTATAAGACTTTTCAGGAGGTGTTAAACCTCCAATTATTAGAAGTCATGAATGAGGTTGAAGTTTGCATGAAAGTCACAAGAGCTTCATGAAGAGTTTATTAAATGACTACAGAATGGAATATTCTTATAAGCAGCCATAGTTGCCAATGAAGGACTATTTAAACCAATTTAACATTTTACAAGACAGTTTCAAATTAAATACATAATAGAAGTCATGCAAGAGAAGAGAATACCAAAGACTTGGTCAGAAGCTTATAACACACTTATACCAAGGAAGACACAGACTTACAACAAGTTAAAAATTATAGGCCTATTTCCTATTAAATTCAGACTATAAAATTTTTGCTTCAATTTTGGCAGAAAGACTGAAAAGATACTGAAACAACTTTATACATGTTGACCAAAATGGGTTTCTGCCAAAAGACAAATCAAACATAATATGAGAATAATCCTGGACACTCTGAGTACTATGAGGCACATCCTGAAAAGCAAATGGCCTTGATGTTTCTGGATGCTCAAAAAGCCTTTGATAACGTGAGTTGGCACTTCATGTTACTACAATTGACACAAATGGGCTTTGGCAAAAATTTTATAATGCTATTGAGACTATATATTCTGAACAAACCAAGGGTTTTGATAAATGGAGAATTGACAGAGCCTATAAATATAAGAAAAGGGACTAGACAAGGCTGCCCACTGTCGCCCCTGCTGTTTGTGTTAACCTTAGAAGTGTTAAACAGGTGTATTAGAGAAGATAAACAAATAAAAGGAATGAAAATTAAAAGAGAAGAATATAAGTTACAAGCCTTTGCAGATGACCTGGTATTTATATTAGAGGACCCACTGGAATCAGCTTAAGCTAATTGAAAGAATAGAAGAGTATGGAGAAGTAGCAGGATTGAAAATTAATAAAGATAAAACAAAGATATTAACAAAGAATATGTTAGCGAGACGGAAGAAAGAATTGGAAGAAGCTTTAGAAATACAGGTCACAAGTAAGGTTAAGTATCTAGGGATATATATTACAGCAAGATGTAGTACACTGAAGGAGGATAATTACATTAAACTTAAACAGCAGATAGCGACAGACTTGGAAAAATGGAAAACTTACAACTATCGTTGATTGGGAGAATATCAACAATCAAGATGAATGTATTGCCTAGAATTCTATACTTATTCCAGACAATTCCAATCAGATTAGGGAAAGAGTTTTTCAAGACCTAAATCGAATGATGTTGAAATATATATGGCAAGGCAAAAAGCAAGAATAAAACTTAAGTTATTGCAGGATGCAAGATTAAGAGGAGGGTTTGCTTTGCCCAATTGGGAACTATACTATCAGGCGGCAAATTTGATGTGGGTAAAAGATTGGATAACACTAAGGAATACTAGATTATTGACTCTAGAAGGACATGACTTGTTATTGGGGTGGCATGCATTCCTTTGGTATAAGGGAACTAAAACACAAGGGTATTTTAGAAGACATTATATTTGAGAAGCTTTGTTTTTAAACTGGGAGAAGATTAAAACAACATTACTTGAAAATCCAATATGGATATCTACTATTGAAGCCTTTTCATATCCAGTAATATAAAAAGGAACAAACAGTTAGATATGGTGAGATATTGAATGAAAGGGGTGAACTTAAATCTATGCAAGCGTTGGAAGAACAAGGTATAAAATGAATTGGTTTTCATATTTGCAAGTACAATCTAGATTTGATAAGGATATTAAAGTAGAAGGTATTTATAACAAGCAGATTGGGCTAGACAAAATATTGATGGGTACTGATGAAAAGGTGATTAAAAACTTTATGGATATTTTTAGAAATTAAAATGGAAGAGGAACAAGTTAAAGAAACAATGATTGCTTGGGGAAAAATTTTGGATATGGGATTGATCTAGAGAAATGGGAAAAATTATGGTCCCAGAATTATAAAATGACAATGTCAACTGCTTATAAAGAAAATTTGTATAAGATGTTTTACAGGTGGCACTTACCCCACGAGAATTGCAAGAATGTTTAAGAATAAATCGGATAAATGTTGGAAATGTCATCAGATACCTGGATCATATTACCATATGTGGTGGACTTGTTCAGATGCAAAAGATATTGGACTAAAATCCACATATGGTTGGAAAAATGATACAACAACACATAGACTTGAAACCAGAAATATTTTTATTGGGAATTATACCAGATATCTACAATAAAGAGTTGAAATATTTGATTGTAAATGTTTTAACAGCAGCTAGAATTGTATTTGCCAAAAATTGGAAGAATGATAAAATACCTATGCAGGAGGAAGTGATTAGGAAAATTATGGACTGTGCTGAAATGAGTAAATTGACATTTGAAATTAGAGAACAAGAAGATAAACAATTTTACAAGATATGGGATTTGTTTTATCAATGGTTGGATAAAAAGACTTGGTAATGCAATAGACTATATAATTTTGTAATAGAAATATAATAGGCTGATATAAAATATAATGTTGATATATATAACCATTGGATGAAAGTATAACATAAATTTTAGATTAAAAATATATCTCATATATATGATGAAATAAATAGTTTAATTGTACACAAGTAATAATTGATAAATACATGTTTTATTGATAATATGAGAAATTTTCTTTTTGATAAATTGTGAATGATGAATATGAAAGGATGACACAAAGGATTTGTAACCAACTGACACACTGTATGTATATATGGAAGATGGTTTTTATGTTTTGTATGTCCTGTTTGTATGTTTGTATCAAAAATAAAAAACTTTTTTATAAAAATAATAATAATAATAATAATAATAATAATAATAATAATAATAATAATTACAAATAGACACATAGCAAAAATAAAATTAGGATTTTGGAATTAGAACTAGTACTGTTTTTCTCAATAGTTATCATTGCTTTGTTCTTGAACCTACAGCAACAAGGCATTACAATTCCACCCTATACATTCTCCTCAGATAAATTATATTTTCTCCTAGCCTTTTGTTTTGGATGCTCAGAGGCCAATTTTACACCAAACAAATCAGATTCCCTACTGGTTGGGGAGAAAAAAGGCCCTGCTTCTGCCCAGGTGGATCAAGACATCCCTTTTACTTAGTGACAAGTGTTTACAGAGTTTGCTCTGCACATGCCTAGATTAGTTATTGTGGGCATGGCCAGACACAGATCAGATTTACGTTTGCAGGACATCCTTTACCCATGTTTTAAATATTGTGAGGGAATATCTTTGCTCAGTTGCAGGCTAGTCAAACCTTTGCACATAGGAATTTCATATTCTGCTAGCTGTTATTTCCCTCCAGAAAGGCTCTAAAATGGGTTTGCTCACCATATTTGTTTATTGCTTACTAAAGAGTTAGAGGGTGTGTGTGTTTTTCCAGTTAAACTGTAAAAATATGTTTATGCATTTAGTTTTCAGAAACAAAAACAGAACAGTAAGCTGCACGGTGCTGATTTTAAAAAAAACTCAACAAAAATACAACTTTACTGAGGTGGTATTTCAAAAGTAGTGAAAACAGGGTTTTTTTCATAGCAAGTTTTCTATTCAGTCAAAACTGAGGAATGCTGGCAAGTGGTGATGGTGATTATGTTACTCATTGACTTTAGGACTGGCAAGCAACCTTTTCTGTTGGAATGAGGTAACACTTCAGAGTTTGTGATCTTGATGTGGTTTTGATTGTGTTTTCTGATGACATAATTAATTAAAACTACTGATCAGCCCCCATTATAAGCTAATATTACTTATAACTCCTTATGTGACTGACTTTCAGCTGTTAGCTCAACAATTGGGCTGGAAAAAATAAGCTTAATCAACCATTTTAAAGGAAATGTCTCTGATGACATTGTATTTATGACATTCTGTGTGGGCATGAATAGGAGACCTCCAGAACTGTACTAGAGTTCAGATAAGAAAAGGAAATGGTATTTCCCTTTTTTGTTCCTTCTTCTCCTTGTGCATTGTGCTTATCAGAGATTTTGGATGTTGAACCTGTGCAATTGGTTGAGCCATTATTGGCTAAAGAGAAATGTTGAGATGGAGCATGGAAATTTTGCTTATCTATCAAAAGCTACTTCTGGATTATCTTGTGCTAATTCTTACTCTGAAATACTGTTACCTACTTCTTTATATCCTTCTTTAAGTTATGCTTTATTATCTCTGGTCCCACTGCAATTTTTTGCTTCTTGCAGCTCTTAAAATCTTTCTACTTGCTGGATTAAATACATATTTTCTGTACTTTACCTATTTTCTTCTTGCACAACAGCTAGGACCACTGGTTTGAAAAATATTAAAATGCAAACTAGTATTTATGCACTTGTGACCTTGAGCCAATACTTATGGGTCACATTAACTTTGCAGTATGGAGAAACATACCCAAGGGCTTCTACAGACATCATCACAAGCATTTCGCTAGGGACCTCATTTAATTCTTCAGAGGTGAAAGGTTAGTGCATTTATTTACAATGTCAGTTTACCATTGGCAATATTTCCAGAAACCACCTCCAATTCAATGCCTTTAGCTCACTTTTATATGATTCTGTGTTCTAAAAGGCAAATTTGCTAGCTATATAAAATGCCCTCCAGAAGTGCTGGGAGACCATGCTTGAATTGACGTTCACACTATGAAGATTATTGAGGCCATGGCTCCCATTAGCTTTTTACTAACCCTTAGATTAATGTCACAGGCCCTTACCTCTAGCTTTTGGACAAGATTACCTAAAGGATGGATCACTTTCTTATATGCATTCCCAGGAAAATTTTTACCCAACTTGGTTTTAATTATTTGTTGCTGTAGCTGTTGTTTAAAACCAAGCTCTATGGAGAGTGTCTTGAAACTATAGCCAATTGTGTAGTTTAACTGTAACAGGATTCAAGAAACAAAATGGCTGTTGCCAGCATGGCAGGCTTTGCCATCCAGCTCATCCACTCATCTGGTTAGCTCCTGGTTACCCTCAATCACTGCCTTACTCACTCGCTTCTTCTAAATGGAGGGTGAACATCTATGGGTTGCCACTTAGAGGGAGAAGGTAGGCCAACATAACACATTGCCACTACACCAGCTTAACAAGACTTGCAGGCAGTTTCACTGATGCTTCCAGCACATGATACTGAATTGCCCCCAACAGCACATACTGTCCAATAGCTGTTCCACCACTGTTTTATTAAACAATCTACATATGTACACAGTCCAGTTCTGGCCTGGTCAAACATTGGCTGCCAAGCAGATTTTCCTACCAGGTTCTGCAGACCAAAATCTGCTAGATATGTCCATTCTCCATTGCATTGACTCATCACCCAAAGGGTGTTTGAAGTCTTTCTGATCTATTCCTAGGACTCAGAACTACTACATCTGACATCAACATTTCCCCCCTTTTCTTTATCTTCTCTAATATTCCTATTCAACACTTCCAATGTTAACACAAACAGCAGAGGCGACAGTGGACAACCTTGTCTTGTCCCTTTTCTTATATCTATGGATTCTGTTAATTCTTCATTTACCATAATCTTTGCAGTTTGTTCATAACATATCACTTCAATGGCTTGAGTAAATTTTTTACCAAAGCTCATTTGTTCCAATTGCAATAACATAAATCACCAACTCACGTTGTCAAAGGCTTTTTGTGCATCTAGAAACATCAAAGCCATTTGCTTTTTCAGATGTGCCTCATAATATTCCAAAGTGTCCAGAATTATTCTCACATTAGCTTTAATTTGTCTCTTTGGCAGAAATCCATTTTGGTCAACATGTATAAAGTTATTTAAGTATCTTTTCAGTCTTTCTGCCAAAATTGAGGCAAAGATTTTATAATCTGAATTTAATAGGGTAAGAAATAAAGGAACAAAAATTAAAATGGAAGAGTATAAATTGCAAGCTTTTGCAAATGATCTGGCATTTATATTAGAGGATCCATTGGAAACAGCACCTAAATTAATAGAAAAGATAGAAGAATATGGAAAAGTAGCAGGTTTGAAAACAAAGATATTAACAAAAAATATGCTAGCAAGACCAAAGAAAGAGTTGGAAGAAGTTTTAGAAATACAGGTCACAAATAAGGTTAAGTATTTAGGGATACACATTACACCAAGATGTAGCACACTGAAGGAGGATAATTATATTAAACTCAAACAGCAGATTGTGACAGATTTGGCAAAATGGGAAAATTTACAAATATCATTGATTTGGAGAATATCTACAATTAAGATGAATGTATTGCCTAGAATTCTGTATTTATTCCAGACAATTCCAGTCTGACTAGGGAAAGAGTTTTTTGAAGACTTAAACAGAATTGTGTTGAAATATATTTGACAGGGAAAGAAAGGAAGAATAAAACTTAAGGTGTTACAAGATGCAAGAATAAGAGGAGAGTTTGCCTTGCCCAATTGGGAGCTATATTACCAGGCGACAAGTTTGATGTGGTTAAAGGAATGGATTACATTAAGAAATACTAGACTATTGACATTAGAAGGCCATGACTTGCTGCTAGGATGGCATGCTTTCCTTTGGTATAAGGGAACTAAAACACAGGGGTATTTTAGAAGACATTATATTTGAGAGGCATTGTTTTTGAACTGGGAAAAGACAAAAAGACAATATTATTTAAAAATTCCATTATGGATATCTACTATTGAAGCTTTTTCATATCCAGTAATATATAAAAAGGAACAAACAGTTAGATATGGTGAGATATTAAATGAAAAGGGTGAACTTAAATCTATACAAACGTTGGAAGAACAAGGTATAAAAATGAATTGGTTTTCATATTTGCAAGTACAATCTAGATTTGATAAAGATTTTAAAACAGAAGGTATTTATGATAAGTTGACTGATTTAGATAAAATTTTGATGGGTACTGATGAAAAGGTAATTAAAAAACTTTATGGACATTTATTAGAATTTAAATTGGAAGAAGAACAAGTTAAAGAAGCGATGATTGCTTCGGGGAAAAATTTTGGATATGGGATTGATTTAGAGAAGTGGCAAAAATTGTGATCTCAAAATTATAAAATGACAATGTCAACTGCATATAAAGAAAATTTTTATAAGATGTTTTACAGGTGGCACTTACCCCGCGACGAGAATTGCAAGAATGTTTAAGAACAAATCGGATAAATGTTGGAAATGTCATCAGATACCTGATTCATATTACCATATGTGGTGGACATGTTCGGATGCAAAAAAATGTTGGACTAAAATGCACAGATGGTTAGAAAAAATGATAAAACAACATATAGACTTTAAACCAGAGATCTTTTATTGGGAATTATACCGAAATATACAATAAAGAGTTGAAATATTTGATTGTAAATGTTTTAACAGCAACTAGAATTGTATTTGCTAAGAATTGGAAAAATGATAAAATACCTATGCAGGAGGAAGTTATTAAGAAAATTATGGACTGTGCTGAAATGAGTAAATTGACATTTGAAATTAGAGAACAAGAAGATAAACAATTTTATATGATATGGGATTTGTTTTATCAATGGTTGGACAAAAAGAATTGGTAATGTAATAGAGTAGATAATTTTGTAATAGAAGTTTAATAGATTGATATAAAATATAATATAGACATATATAACCATTGGATGAAAGTATAATATAAATTTTAACATAAAATTTGGAATATCTCATATAAAATGATGGAATAAATAGTCTAGTCATAGATGATTAATAACTGATAAATATATAAGCATATGTTTGCTTAACAATGTGAAAGTTTATATAAATTGTGAGTGATGACGACAAAAAGGATAGCACAAAAGATTTGCAACCAACTGACACACTGTATGTATATAAAATGGAAGATGGTTTTATATTTTTATGTTTTGTTTGTATGTTTGTCTTAAAAATAAAAACTTTTTCAAAAAAAACATTTCCCCCCTTTTTCATGGCTTTTGACATTGCCAAGAAAATTCTAAACCTGGAATAATGAATCAAAACAGTTAAAGCATTTTTACTTGAAGCTTCCAATACAATTCATCTTTCAGACAAATTACACCTTTCCCTTTACACTTCATCTTCCATTACTAAACTTCTCTCCTTGAGTGATGAACCTGGATTCTCCCTTTAAAATATCTATAGAGACCTGCCATACTTCACGCAAGCCCATGGTCTATATTTTTTACCCTGAATGCACTAGTTCTTTGCAATAGTTTGCTTTAAGCATAAGGTTCCATTTGCTAATTTCCTCTATAGGTATATCTTCAAAACTCCTATACACCTCCCTTCAAATTAGAAGGTAGTTTTGAGGGCATTATCTTCTGAAAGCCATTTCCTATAATAGTCCTTAAATATCCTAAAACATCCTCTTTTCCCCAAATAGCACTGTAAAATTTTCTTTGTCATATATAATTTCCCATTCTGTCTCTGTTTATAAGCCTTTCAAAACAGATGTTGCATATACAGATTGCAAGAATAATCAGCTTTCTTTGCTGAACGCATTTTTTTTTGGTCAAAATACTGTGTGATATGTTGTGATAGATTTTAATTCCACAAATTTGTGAATCTGCTTCAGCTACTTCCTTGTTCAGCTTTTGTTAAAATATGCTACCTATAATGGAAGATGTTTTCTATATTATGCTATTATCCTGAAACTGAAACATTATCCACTGAGCAGAAACACACCACTGATCTCATTTGGTCTATTTCATTTGAGTTCCTGCATATTCAAATCTTGCATCTCTGATTGCTGGTTTATCTGAACCCTTTCCCTTCCTGCCTCTTGAGTTCACGGCTCAGTGTTCACCATTAGATAGTGTGTATATACAAGAGCTTCTTTTGAATTTTGCTGGGACATGCCGAGTTTTAAAATGTTGAGTTTACCGATAAAATGAGCTTATTTTTATGTTTCCCAATCCTTCTGAGTTAGATAGAATTGTGTCTGCCATCTGTCCCTTAAAATAATGGAATCATAGAACGGGCAATTTAAATCTCTAGGTAGAGTGTGACCAAAGTAGGATAAAGTGAAAACTATTGTTTCCTACGGACTAGGAACCTTATTTCTAAAGTTGTTACTTACTTTATATTTACCTTTTTTGCAGCAATATCACATGCTGGCTCAATCAGGTAGTATTCCAAGAATGGTGAAGGAGTTGGACTAGTAAGTGGAAGACTTTGAATTCTAGTTTTCTTTAGTTAGAAAAGCCAGCTGAGCAGAGGTGGTGTTCAGCAGGTTCTGACCAGTTCTGGAGAACCGGTAGGAGAAATTTTGAGTAGTTCGGAGAACTGGCAAATCCTACCTCTGACTGGAGATTTTACAATATCCTTCCCCTGCCACACCCACCAAGCCATGCTCACAGAACCGGTAGTAAAAAAAATTTGAATCCCACCACTGCAGCTGAGTGACTTTGGACTAGTAACTCCTTTTCCATCCAACTAACCTTATAAGGTTGTTGTGGGAAAATTGTACAAGGAGGTATTTTGTGCACTGCCTTGAATTGAACAAATAATAAGCTAATAAATACATCTTCTCCATAAGTACTGCTTTCATGTTGGATAGTCTCCGTTCTTTTGCCTGTGCATTTGATTTGGTTTTTTAAGTGACAAGCCTCTATTTCAACTGTTTCCATCTTACTCTTCATATATGAAGCAGATTGTTTTGAATTTCATTTTTTTTCCTTAGGGTGAGCCACCCCACCCAATTCCGTGTAAACTGCAAATTTGATAAGCATCCTCCATCCAGTTCATCCAAATTATTAATAACAATACTGAAGATCAAAGGGGTCATGACTAAATATTATGGCATCTTCCTCCAGACTAAATATTATGGCATCTTCCTCCAAACTATTGAATCTGCACTTTTTGAGCATTCTTTGACACACCTCCATCTGTTCTTTATAGTGTCATTTGTCCCCAGAGATTATCAAGAAAAGATAATTGACAGTCAACTTAATAAAGTCCAGGAATTGTTTTGTCACACTCCTTATTCTTACGGCTGGCAGACAGCTCATTTTGCCAGCCAGTGAGTCTGATGGCACACATTTTGGTCTTTCTGATTGTACAGTATTAAATCACTAAGTACCACAGCATGTCTTTTTGTAGTTTTATACTGCATGGTTGTATCCTTTCAGCCCATCAGTGATCAGCTCATTGTCTGCCTGCCTATTTTTCCTCCTTGAATTCTGATAGTCTAATTCTTCTAACAGGCCCCAAACATTTCTTGCTGAATTCCAGCAATGGAGACTCTTTCATCCAGTTGTTGTTGCAATCCAGTTGTTGTAAATTGGACCTGCTCCTTCACCTGCTTGATTTTCAAATGGAAAGTTCCCTCCATGATAACTTCTGTTGTAAGGCCTCCATGATTTGAAATGATACATATGCATTTTCATCACCTAAAGGTTAGTCACTGCTGCTACAAATACAATATGTTTTTAAAACACTTTCAGAAGGGGTTGGTTATTTGTCTGTTGGTTTTATTCCTTTCTCAGGCCCTAAGACTAATCAAGTACTAACTATAGACTTGGAAAGAACCTCTCCTACTGATATTCTCTTACTGACATTGGTAAACCCCTATGCTATTGATTCTTCTTGACTCTAGCTTTGCTCATTTTCAAGAAATTGGGTGTGATCACTTATTTACTGTTTAACCTCTTTGTAGTCATTTATCTTTTATTGGATACTAATTTCTATTTTAGAAACTTTATCATTGTTATCAGGTTCACACATTGCACATATCAAATATTTTGTGGGCCAACCTTGGTTCTTGAACTTCTCTTCCTTCCTTCCTACAAATTATTGTTAAAGGATTAAGATGAATCACTTATTTGCAGCATGCATTATACTGATTTCTCAATATTATTGTAAACCTCATTAAATTTAAATTGCAGACTAGGTAATGGAAGGACTGGTATTAATTTTTCAAACTGTAATCAGCATAAGGCCATGAAATAGAAGTTTTTCTCCTCCTGTATACCAGCTAGAAACTGAAGATGTCCTGCCAAATGAAATGAGATGTTTCACGCCCCCCAGAACACTTGTACCTCCCCTCATTGAGGTTCAGCTGGTCCCTACTTTGTGGCTCTTTCAACAAATGAGGGAGCCTTTTTTAATTTTCCAAGGTTCTTTCATTCTAAAATAAGTCTGCTTTTATAATCTTATACAATACTGACTTCATGTTGATGCTTTTGTAATATTTTCTCTTATTTTAATCTCATGCATTTAATGGTTTATATGTATGATTATGTCTCTTACTGAGAGAACTTATTGCTAATGAGAATACTACTGAAAAGCATAAAAAGTAAATAAAGGAATTAGTATAGTATTGCTTTCTGGTTTCTAAATTTTAGTTTCCAGGTATCCTAGTAACCAAATATAATTCAAGCTAGAAGGAAAATGTGAGCCAGGAGGCAAGTCATCAAAAGATGCTCTGGGATGCCAACTGCTGTAGCGATCAGGATGACCAGCAATGTGATTAATTAATGTTTTCTTGCCCTTTGCTCTCTTCTGGCTGGGAACTCCATGGACACTGTTGCAGGATAATTATAGGGTGAAAATAATTTCCTTCAGGTTTTATTGGCCATGGCAAACAACATATTTTTTCCTTCTTACTTTTCTATCACTTGCCACTAGAGACAACTTTTGTAACCAAAGATGCCCCATTCATCTGAAATCTCATAGAAACTCAAGGCAGTGAACATACCTAATGCTCCTTCCTTTTCCTGTTTTTACCACAACAATAATCCTGTGAGGTGAGTTGGGCTAAAAGAGAGTGACTGGCCAAAGTCACCCAGGTGGCTTTCACACCTAAGGCATGTAGAAAGTCAGCACCTACCCCTCTCCTAGGAAAATGAAATATTTGAGCAACACTTTTTTAAAAAGGCAGAATATTATATTTCCCCAAAGGGAGAAATGGAGAAACATTTTAGAGGCAGAAAGCAACCCCCACTTTTCTTAATAGCCACAGCAGATGTCAGCACTTAAGAGATAAAAAGCTTATTGAAAGACAAGTATCTAGATAGCTCTATTCATAAGCAAATACACTCACCCAAGAGTCAAAACAGGATGAAAGCCATTAAGACACAATAGGAATTGCCCAACACCCTTTCAGAACACGAGCCCTTCGTTGCATCATCTTAGAGCAGTCCAAACCTCAACCAAACTTAGCTCAGACAAACACCTAGGATTTATACTTTGCCTATAGAGCCAGCTATGAGCCCTACATAACCCTACATGGCCCCATGGGAGTCTGACAACAGCCAATAGAATACGTGTTCTTGCACAGGAATAGGAAGCTCAAGCACAAAGCCCAAGAGAAGGTATAAAAACCCCTCACTCTCAACTCCATGTGGTTAGCTGCACCAGAACTACAAACCCTGGTGGTTCTGTTCATTAATAAATGGACCTCTTTTCCAATCAGTCTCCAGCCTCCATTGTGTCTTCAGTGCCTTCCTCCTGGTTTGCAACTGGACCTGGATATTTCTTCCATCAGGCAGGACTAGAATTCACAGTCTCTGGATTTCTAGGTCAGCACTTTAACCACTACACTAATCAAGCCTGCGAAGTTGGTGAGTGGTCACGTGGACTTGTGGGACAGAAGAAACTTGCTTGGAACCTGCCTTCTGGGAGCCAGTTTGAGCACCACTCTTTGACTCCCTGAATCCTGTCTTTTTTGGAGCAGAAGAAGATGGATGCTAATTGCCTATTGAACTATGGGCATCTTACCTCAGCTATAAACAACCAATCCAATGCCACTGCCTTTGGTAATTCCCTGGAATCCCTATTTTTCCATTACGTACAAATCACAGTGCATAATTCTTGGAATCTGGGCATTTTCATTAGTTTGCAATTCTGAAGTACACTGCCTCTAAACAGACCCATTAGAATCCTTTCTACTTATTCTGCCACCTTGCACTATGCAGCAAATGCCTGTTTCCTCTGAGCCCTTTGGGTAAACACATAACACATTCTTTGGTTCAGTATTTGTAAACAGCAATGGATCATGCCCAGTATTTCCTAGTCAAACCACTGACAACTACAGTGATCTAATACATATCAATTTTACAGAAGACAATGTTGAAAAAGCACTACGCAATCTAAAACCATCTCTATCTATTGGACCGGATGGAATATGTGCCTAATTCTTTAAAAAGCTATCCATTGCCATAGCCCAACCTCTAAGCATAATCTTTGAAAAATCTTTCAGGACCAGCTCCTTGCCAAAACTATGGTCACAAGCCACAGTCATCCCCATCTTCAAAAAGGGACACCCCAGCCTAGTTCAAAATTACAGACCAATCTCTTTATGCTGCATCACCTGTAAAGTCATGGAATCAATTATTAACCAATCCATTATCCTCCACTTAGAGACAAACAACCTACTCTCTAATAAACAATTTGGTTTCAGAAAAAAACTATCCTGTATTCTACAACTCTTACACTGAAAAAACATATGGACTGTGTTATGTATGCAGGTTTAAAGTCATTGGTTTAGTTTGAACTGTTCTTGTAAAATGTAAGAAATGATTGGTTTAAAAGTGGGAAAACCCTGCACTCTGATTGGCTGGCAACTGCGGCTGCTGGCTATAGGTAGCAGCCACAGCCCAGCCAAAGTGGGTTCATTCTGAGCTGTAGTCACTAATAAACAAAGAGCTTGAAGCACTCCGTGTCTGTCTCTTCATGCAAACTTAACACTGGCGACGAAGGTGGGATCTCCCTGAAGAAGAAGGCAACGTGGAACAGAAGAAGAGAGATGGCTGCGCTGAACACCCCCCCAGCTCTGTTCGATCCGACGGCAGAAGACTGGGAGTCATATGCAGATCATTTCCAAATGTATCTGGAAGGAAACGATCTCTCCGCCATTTCCGAGCAGCGGAAGAGGGCGGTCTTTCTCACGCACTGCGGTCTGGCAGTTTTCAAGATGGCGAAGGCATTGGCGGGAGCTGCAGATGTGAAGGTAATGGAATGGCCTGACTTAGAAAAGTTGTTAAGAGCCCATTACGCCCCACAAGTATCGTGCCTCATTAAGAGACACGAGTTTTACCATCGGGATCAAGGGGAAAGCGAAAACGTAAACGACGTCGTGGCAAGTTTAAGAGACATTGGGGGTGCATGTGAATTTAACAATTTAGAAGAGGCCATGCATGATCGATTTGTTCTGGGCCTTAAAGACAAGGTGCTTCAGAGCAAGTTATTACTAAGACCTAAGATCATGCTGAAGGAAGCAATAGAAGAGGCCTCTTCAGCAGAAGCTACTAAGTCCTCAGCAGCGGCCATGAAGAAAATCAACAAGGCCACAAGCCATCCTGATGTGGAAAAGTCCACAACAACTCATTGTGAGCAAATAGATTCTGAGTCAGACTGTAGTGAGGTGGAGGAAGGAATTTACAGACTCAGAATGGAGAGGAAAAAGAAAGACCTAGGAAGAAAGAGGCAAGATTTCTACTGCAGAGGGTGTGGGGGAAGCCACCCCCACACTGAATGCAAGTTTTTAGACACCATTTGCCTCCGTTGTGATAAAAGAGGACACCTAGCAAGAGTCTGCAAATCATCCAGAACTCCACCCATCAGAAGAAAGTTTGCTACAAGCTATGTATGGGATAGATCTAGAGAGATGGCAAACACTGTGGGATCAGAATTATAAAATGACAATGTCAACTGCATATAAAGAAAATTTGTATAAGATGTTTTACAGGTGGCACCTATCCCCGAGAAGGATTGCAAGAATGTTCCAGGACAAATCGGATAAGTGTTGGAAATGTCATCAGATACCTGGCTCCTACTACCACATGTGGTGGACTTGCGCTGATGCTAAAAGATATTGGACTAAAATCCACATGTGGTTGGTAAAAATGACACAACAACATATAGACTTGAAACCTGAGATATTTCTGTTGGGAATTGTACCAGAGACACTCAACAAAGAACTGAAATATTTGATTGTTAATGTATTGACAGCTGCCAGAATTGTATTTGCTAAAAACTAGAGAAATGATAAGACACCTAGGAGGAAGTGATTAAGAAGATTTTGGACTGTGCCAAAATGAGTAGATTAACATTTGAAATTAGGGACCAAGAAGAAAAGCAGTTTTATAAGATATGGAATATGTTCTATCAATGGTTAGATAAAAAGTTTGGTAATATATTTTTGGGAATATAAAGATAGATAGAACTGTTGAAACAATATAGAGATTATAATATGATAGAGGATTAATAATAATGATTATAGTTTTTCCTTTTTGTAATACTGAGTATGAATAATGAGGGGAAGGCACTGTGATTTTTGACCGACCGACATACTTGAAATTGATATGGATCTATGCGTTGTATGTTTGTTTGTTATGTTTGTTCTTTTGGAAAAATAAAACTTTTGTAAAAAAAAAAAAAAAGAAAGTTTGCTACAAGCAAAGACAAAGAATTCAAGCCTAACAATTTATGTGAGAAAATGGGGTGCAGCACAGAAGCAAATGGGAAGAATGAAACTCATCAAACAGTCACCATTGGTCATTCATCACCCTTAAGAAGTAGAAAAGTGCATGTCAAGGTATTTATTGAAGGAAGGCCTTGCCAAATGGAAGTGGACTCAGGCTCATACCTATCTATGGTGTCATGGGACACTATTCACAGTCTTCTTCCCAACATCCAGAAGAAGCACTTCAAGAAGCAAGCATTGACTCTTAAAGACTACCAAGGGAACAAGATTCCAGTAGTTGGAACAAGAGAATTCAACGTGAAGTTCAAGGGCCACACCAAACGCCTACCACTGACCATCATGGACAAGGACCAGCCAAGTCTGCTGGGCCTTGAGTGGTTCAACCGCTGGGCATCGAGGTGACTGGCATCAATCATGTGAGCAACACTGAGTGGGAAGAGGCCTTGAAGTCTGAGTTTCCAGAGGTCTTCAGCAATGGATTAGGCAAGTACTTGGGGACCCCTATCTCCTTTAACCTAGATCTCAAGGTACAACCAATCCGTTTAAAACCCAGAAGGGTCCCATTTGCCTTAAAGGAAAAAATTGATGCACAATTAGATAAACTAATAGCCCAAGGGGTTTTAGAGCCCACTGATCACTCCAGGTGGGAGTCACCCATAGTCACACCAGTGAAGGCTGATGGGTCAGTGAGAATCTGTGGAGACTACAAGGGGACATTGAACCATGCGCTACAACAGAGCACATATCCAGTTCCAGTAGTGCATCATTTATCACATTCCCTTGGAGAGGGCACAGTTTTTGCCAAGTTGGACCTGGCACAGGCATATTAACAATTAACAGTTGATGATGCCACTGCTGAAGCCCAAACCATTGTAACCCATAGAGGTGCTTTCAAATGCAAAAGGTTGCAGTTTGGAGTAAGCGTGGCACCAGGCATCTTCCAAAGCCTTATGGAAAGAATGTTACAAGGGTTACCAGGGGTGGTGCCCTATTTCGATGACGTTTTAATTTCTGCTGAAAATGACACTCAGTTACATGAGAGACTCAGGGAAGTCTTAACCAGATTCAAAAATGCAGGGTTAAAAGTCAAAGAAGAAAAATGCACACTTAGAACAGATAAAGTGGAATTCTTGGGTTACATGATTGATAAACATGGCGTCCACCCCACAGAAGCAAAGGTTCAGGCAATCAAAGAAGCCCCCAGGCCAAAATGCAAAACAGATCTGCAAGCATTTTTGGGACTCATTAACTTTTATCATATGTTTCTACCTCAGAAGGCAACCATTGCAGAACCCCTACATAGGTTGCTGGACAAGAAATCTGTTTGGGTCTGGGGAGGAAGGAACAAGCTGCATTTAACAATATCAAGAGACAAATCACGTCTGATGCTGTGCTGATACAGTTCTCTGAGAATCTTCCTGTTGTTCTGACTTGTGATGCCTCCCCTTTTGGAGTGGGGGTGGGTATTAAGCCATATGCTTTCCAGCGGGAGGGAAGCTCCTATTGCATTTTACTCTCGCACCTTGACTAAAGCAGAGAGGAACTACAGCCAACTGGATAAGGAAGCCTTGGCAATTGTAGCAGCTGTCAAGAAATTCCATGAGTATTTATATGGGAGAACATTAACTGTTGTCACAGATCACAAACCTCTTTTAGGTATTGTGGCAGGGGACAAACCAACGCACGATCCTGTCACCAAGAATGCTGAGATGGACTGAATTTCTTGCTGCTTATTCATACAAACTGATCCACAGACCTGGTAAAGACATTGGGCATGCAGATGCTTTGAGTCGCTGCCCACTTCCTTCACACATTGAGGACCCTGTTCCTGAGACTCATACCTTTTTTCTAGAAACTGTTGCCAAGCTTCCAGTACATGCTGCTCAAATTGCCAGAGAGACTGCCAAAGACACTTTATTGGCTCCTGTTATAGGCTGGATTAAGAAGGGTTGGCCATTTCAAGATCTACCTCAACCTTCCCAACCTTTCAAATCCAGGCAAACTGAATTATCTGTATTAAGAAGATGTATTTTGTGGGGTAACAGGGTGGTTATTCCTGCAAAACTACAAAAAGAGGTTTTGGAAATGTTACATGAGGGTCATCCGGGAATTGTCAGAATGAAGGGATTGGCCAGGAGTTATGTATGGTGGGCAGGTATTGACAAAATGGTTGAAAACTGGGTTGCATCGTGTCCCAACTGTCAGGTAGTCAGGCCGGCCCCACCTCTCGCCCCCACATAGGAATGGGAATGTCCTAGGGGCCCATGGTCCAGGATTCACATTGATTTTGCTGGCCCTACCACAGGGCACACTTTCCTTATTATAGTTGATGCATATTCCAAATGGCTAGAGGTTATCCCTATGACATCCACCACAACTGAAGATGTCATCAAACAGCTTAAAAAGCTTTTTGTAACTCACGGGTTACCTGATGTGCTTGTTTCTGACAATGGCCCTCAATTTACATCCAACCTTTTTGAATCATATCTAGCACAACAGGGTATCAGACATGCCCTGACAGCCCCTGGGCATCCTTGCTAACGGCCGGGCTGAACGTATGATGCGATTTACCAAGGAAAAACTTCAGCAATTGGGTTCAGGGGATATCACTGAGAGAGTTGAAAAACTTCTCAGTGTTCAGCATATCACTCCCAACCCCTCAACTAATTTTTCCCCAGCTGAATTGTTGATGGGTAGGAAACTCAGGTCTCCCCTTGATCGCCTTCATTCCACTTACGCACCCAACGCACCACTAGATTCCACTAGCAAAATTCGCACATTCACTGTGGGTGATTCTGTTTATGCTAAGAACCTTATGGGTGAACCATTATGGATTCCTGCTGAGATAACCCAAATCACAGGCCCCAGGTCTTACAGGGTACAAACGGAGGATGGTGTCCTCTGGAGCAGGCACATTGATCAGTTAAGATCCAGATTGCCTCAGGAGCATCGCTTTTGCTCCTCTCTGGTTCCCTACTGCCTCTTCTGGGGGGGGAAGGGGAGGATCATGAGGGTAATCAGCAAGCAAGAATCAACCCTATGTGTAATGAGCTAACACGACAGGAACCATCCCAAAACCTGTCACAATACCAACAACCATTTTCACAAATGGAAGATTGCACATCACTACCTGATTTAGGTGCTGACATTGGGTTGGAGATGGATTGGGAGGAGAGACCAGGTTGTAGTAACCAAACAGGTTCTACCATTACTGTAAGTCCTAGTAAGGAAATGTCAGCAGACACATTTCCTCCCTCACAAGGTGAGAACCTTAAAACATCTGAACCATGTAGGTCTCAACGTACACGTAAGAGCCCCACCTATTTAAAAGAATACATTAGATAGGCTGGGGTTTGAGTATGGACTGAACCTAGTGGGTTCAGTCTCTTCATGCAAACTTAACAGACTGTACAACTCGATCAGGGCAAAGCAATAGACGCAATCTACATAGACTTCTGTAAAGCCTTTGATTCAGTGGTACACGACAAACTACTACTAAAACTAAAATCTTATGGTATCTCTGGACAACTGCATAACTGGATAGAAGCATTCCTGTCAAACAGACAACCAATGGTCAAAATTGGGAGCGTCCTATCAAATTCTGTACCTGTCAACAGTGGTGTCCCCCAAGGCAGCATTCTAGCACCAACTCTCTTCATACTCTATATAAATGACCTCTGTGATCATATTAAGAGCAACTGTGTTCTCTTCGCTGATGATGTAAAGCTATTCAACACCACAGACAATACTGCTACCCTTCAAAAAGATCTTGACACAAGCTGAATAGTCAAGACCTTGTTGCTGATCCAAACTCTGTCAAGGATCTTGGAGTACTTATCTCTAAAGATCTAAGTGCTGGAGCCCACTGTAACTACATAGCCAAAAAAGCATTAAGAGTTGTTAACCTAATCTTATGTAGCTTTTTGTCTGGTAATTTTCACTACTAACTAGAGCATACAAAACATTTGCTAGACCAATTCTCAAATACAGCTCATCAGTCTGGAACCCACATTACGTATCTGATATTAACACAGTTGAGAAAGTCCAGAAATATTTCACAAGAGGAGTTCTCCACTCCTCTACTCATTGCAGAATACCTTATGCCACCAGACTTGAAATTCTAGACCTAGAAAACCTAGAACTACGCCGCCTTCAGTCCAATCTAAGTATAGTATATAAAATCATACATTGCAATGTCCTACCTGTCAATGAATACTTCAGCTTCAACCATAACAATACAATAGATACAAACTCAAGGTTAACTGCACCAAACTTGATTACAGGAAATACGACTTCAGCAACAGAGTGGTCAATGTCTAGAATACTCTACCTGACTCTGTGGTTTCTTCCCCAAACCCCAAAAACTTTAACCTTAGACTGTCTACTATTGACCTCACCCCTTTCCTAAGAGGTCTGTAGGGGGCGTGCATAAGCGCACCAATGTGCCTACCATCCCTGTCCTATTGATTCTTTTTATTTTTATTTTTCTTATATGTATCCATTCCATGTACTCATAACTATGTTTATAATACCTATTATCTTGTAAGCGATTGACAAATCAAATAAATAAAAATAAATAAAGATCATCATAATATAGCACATACCGTTTCACCTTGTGTTATTTTGCCTGCATTTTGTGTACAGCTTCTCACAGTTTATTGTTCCTTCCCTTGCAGCTGCCAATTTCTCTGATCTGTCACTTAAACCTGAGCTTATTCTGAATGGAAGAGGACAATGGGTCTGCTCTCCAGATTTCCCTCATAAGCTTTTATGAGCTGATTGAGTCAAGGTACATATTTTCATGTTGCTGATGGTTATAAAGGTTTTAGTCAGGCAGCTGGGTGTTAGCAGGTGGTTTCTTTTTATTGTCAGATGCAACTGTTGTAAATTACCTCTCAGTTTGAACTGGAACACATGAGTATTTCAAAAGTCCTTCTGGCATTCAGAAATCATAATGTCTGTTTCTGTCTCCACCCCCCCCCCCCATTAATCACTTTTTAATCCAAGCAACACTGTAAGGACTAAAAATTCTTTACATTACATACAACTAGGATTATGGTTTATTTGTTGGAGGAAGAGAGAAATTGATTTTTTCCCCTTTCTCTCTCTTTTTCTTTGAATGGTTGATAACTTTTACTTTAACTGATATCCTGAGCAGACACTTCTCCCTTCCCAAGCTGTCTTTGATAGAGGTCAAAATATATCCCTTGGATTGAAAAGCAAATACCTCCATTCTTTCTCTGACAATGATGGCAGTGACATTTTCTGCATTAAACTTTGCAAGATGATCTGCTCTTGGACAATTTTTGGCCAATCTCCACTGTTGTCTTGCTCACCTTCTGCATTGAATGGTTACCTTGGCACGGAAAGAGCGAGTTTTTCAAATTCAAGGCAAGGGGTTGATTTCTTGAGGATTCCCACATAACCCTAAATTCAGACTGCAAAACAGCCACACACAAAGAAAAGCTGTGATGCAACAATTCCATCTGTCTCTTCATGTACACTTATTCTTTTTATACTTATAAAATGATAGCTGGCAGAGCTTTCTTTGCATATAGTCACATTCAGCACTGTTCTCCCTTAACATCTGTTGGACCAAGCAGAAATGTTTGGGAATGGAAAGCAGGGGAAGATCTAAGCTCCACCACTCCCCAACTCATCTTTGAGTCCCTAGGACAGGGATGTGCAACTATGGCAACCATATGACTTGTGGACTTCAATTCCCAAAATTCCTGAGCCAGCCATGCTGGCTCAGGAATTTTGGGAGCTGAAGTCACAGATCATAAAGTTGTGATAGTTGCCCATCCCTGCCCTAGGACAAAAAGTAGACAAAGGCACACTTTATAAATGAAGTAGACAAGCAAATTAACAAATAACTATATTTTTCCCTTGAATCTAAATAAGTTTCATAATTGTGGTTCTCCAGATGTTGGAATCCAATTCTCACCTGCTTGATGGCCAATTTCCACAGGATAACATATTGATCATATTTGCTATGTGAAAAAAAGATAATCTTCTTGCCATAAAACAACTGCTGTCTATTCAGATGAAGAGGAACATAACAAGTTATCATTTATTATTTATAATCATAGACAAGTATTCATGCTTACCTTGTGGGAAAGAACCAGGGAAACCCAAGTGATGTTTTCATAAAACTGTAAAGCAAAGTTAGAAAAATAAAAATTTGGAACAAAGCACAGCTATTCCTCTTTTTTTATTTTTGATGAGAACATGTATAAATCATCAGTGGTGGGATTCAAATATTTTCACTACTGGTTCTGTGGGCGTGGCTTGCTAGGCGTAGCAGGGGAAGGATACTGTAAAATCTCCAGTGAGAGGTAGTATTCGCTGGTTCTCTGAACTACTCAAAATTTCCACTATCGGTTCTCCAGGAACTGGTCAGAACCTACTGAATACCACCTCTGTAAATCAGGTATGAAAACACTCTACATTTTAAGTAGAAAATACCAGGGAAGAGTTTGTACCTATAAACATGTTTACAGGATGCTAGAAGATGGACTTAAAAGAGAGGTAGCTGGGTTTCTGATTCCTTGCCAAAAGAAGCAAAGTGAGTATTACTTTACACAGTACAATTGCACAAGATGGTGTGGTTCCATGATGCTAGGAAAGGGATAAACCAAGGGTTTATGCTGCTTCTGACTAGTCTGGTACCAAGCATGCCCTAGAGTCAATTGTGCCATGGCTGAATACTGAGGTCATATTCCAATGTACCCTCAGTTCATACAGGATATATGCTTGGAAGCCTGGCCCAATCCCCAGCCAGATTCATGGCGCCACTCAGTCACTTCTGCAGTTGTGAATACCTTTGGCTGAGGGAACTCACAGCTAAAATATGCTTGCAGGATCTCAGCACTAAGTGTAAGCAGCTGCAAAGAAACAGGCAAGGAAACGTAATACATCAGAATAAAGTAACTGGAGTTCAGCCAGCTCTGACATAGCTAGACAGTGGCTTGGAGAGATGGAGATGAGATATTATGAATGAAGAGAGAAAGAGGAACTTGGGTCACAGATATCAGCTGTTTTGTGTCATCGTTGTTTGTTCCTTGCTTAAAACATGTGCAGTTTGTGTGAATGAAATTTAGCTCCAGTTAAGAAAGGAGTCATTTTATTTTATTTTTTTAAAAAATGTAGAAATAGACCACTAGAGTTTACTAAGGAAATGGAGTGCTTTTCTCATCACAAAATGTGTCACTCCTCTCCAGATTGAACCAATATGCTCCAAATCTTAGGATTCCATGCTAGCATAGAGCATTCAGTGATTGAATTAAATTTGTACTCAACTCTGGTGATGAGTAAAGGACATCAAGGATGGGTGATATTTTATACCACTATGTAGAAGCTCCTTGTCTGAGTTTTATTTTGATTTGCTGCCATTTCTTTTTATTAGCACTTCCATTCCTATGTGTGGTGGTTTGTGTTTGTCTGTCTGATTTGATGGAGGAGTTTTAGATTGAATCTAAACAAACAAATAAGCTTTAAAAATTAAATTAGATTTCATTTGCATAAACTGGGGAGTAAAGAACATATTTTTTAATCACAGAAAGCATATTACACCCATTACTTGAACAGAGGCAGCCCAGAGAAAAATGACATTTCCCCCAGCACAGGAAGCACTAAAAGTCCTAAGAATAAATTTATAGGAATATTTTAACCTTTTCCTTGATCTTTGAAATGTCATCATTCTGTAGGATATACTGCTAACGGCAAACTTTTATAGGAACTGTGGGATGGCTTTGATCTTTGAAGAAGTTTTGGAGATAATATACCCAAGAATAAAAGAAGTTCTCACAGTGCCTTTGGAATATAATATAAGTCTACATCCTGCACACAAGCACAATACTCACTCCAGGAAACTGAAGTCAGAGGTATCAGACTGAAACTACACATCTTGGCAACTCAAGGTTGCCAGCAACACCAAAAATCTTAGATAGAGTTCTCTCTGCTATCCCCAACAAAGTATAGAAGAAAAAGTCATTTTCATCTCCATTTACCCAGTGGTTGTCCAGAATATTGGCTGTCATTAGAAAAGTAGGCAAAGTAGTTTCCTTTCCTTTCCTTCTGAAAGAAGTCTTGATTTCTTTTGGCCTTATTTTTTTTTTTTTAATTACATTTATATGCCGCCCTTCTCCGGAGACTCAGGGCGGCTTACAATTTTTGGGATGCAACCCAGTGTGCTCAGCAATAGCCTTCATTCCATTGTATATGACTGCTTATTACTAAGCGGCCTTAAAGCATTAACCATTTCAAATGGCATTGCAGTAATAAGAAATGGACCAAGGGTTTAAGAAAGCTACCAAAATGTTCTTTTGAAGCTTAATTGTAATGGTTTACTATACAGTTATGGTACGTCTGCTAGTCTGAAGTCAGGGAGAAATTTCCCCATTGGGAAGAAGTGTTTTCTTCTGCAATACTTAGCAATATACTTTTACCTGACATGTGATCTTTGTCCCCCAGGTTTCCGGGTGTTGCACCGGCCACGTGCCCAGGGTAGGGGTGGAGGAGTAGCTATTGTTATTAGGGAGACTTTGTTTCCAAGGGAGGCCACTGTCCCGCAGATTGGCGGTTGCGAATCCCTCCTTCTGAGGTTGGGCCCGGGTGGTCGGTTGGGCCTGTTGCTGATGTACCTGTCCCCAGCTGCGCACGCCCTGCCCGAGCTGCTGGATGCCCTCTCGGGAGTGGTGGTGGAGTTTCCCAGACTTATTGTTCTGGGGGACTTCAACTTACCCTCCCTGGGGGTGGCGTCTGGATTGGCTCGGGAGTTCTTGGCTTCCATGACAGCCATGGACCTGACCCAGGTGATTCAGGGGCCCACCCATGAGGGGAACGTGCTCGACCTGGTTTTTATCTCGGGGCAGTGGTGTAGTGATCTGGGGTTTGGATCTCCGGTTATTCTACCCCTATCATGGACAGATCATTATCTCCTGAGGCTGGTCTTCCAATATGCTGCTCCTCGCTGCTGGGATGAGGAGCCGATACGATGGTTCCGCCCCAGGCGCCTAATGGACCCGGAGAGGTTCCAGACGGCCCTGGGGTTTTTGCCCACCTCCCTTGTCCACAGCCCGGCCGAGACCTTGGTGGCCGCCTGGCAAGAGGCGGCCTCGGCAGCACTTGACCGGGTTGTCCCCTTGCGGCCTCTCCCTTGCCGGAGACCTCGTTTAGCTCCTTGGTTTTCAGAGGAGCTGGGAATGAAGCGGCAGAGGAGACGCCTAGAGAGTAGGTGGAGGACTAGTCGCTCTGAGTCTGACCGTCTCCAGTTAAGAGCCTATATTAGGACTTACCTGGAAGCGATTAGAGCAGCGAGATGTACTTACTTCTCCGCTCTGATCGCGTCTGCAGATGATCGCCCTGCGGCCCTGTTTAGGGTCACTCGCTCCCTCTTGCAATTGAGGGGAGGGGACGGGCAGAGCAGAGGATTTTAGTTTACATCTGGCGGATAAGGTCGCTCAGATTCGGGCTGGCTTAGACTCTGACTGGCAGGATGTTGACGATGGCGCGGCAGTCTTGTGGATCCGGTTTGGGTTGAGTTTGACTCTGTCTCCCTGGATGAAGTGGACAGGATCATGCGGAGGCTGTCTTCCACCACGTGTTTATTGGACCCGTGTCCTTCCTGGTTGGTTTATGCCTCCAGGGAGGTTACACGCGGTTGGCTCCAGGCAGTTATCAACGCTTCTTTGAGTGAAGGGGTTTTTCCTGCTGCCCTTAAAGAGGCGGTGGTGAGACCCTCCTTAAGAAGCCTGCTCTGGACCCAACCGTTTTGAATAACTATCGTCCAGTCTCCAACCTTCGCTTTTTAGTGAAGGTTGTTTAGAGCGTGGTGGTTCAGCAGCTTCCGCTGTTCCTGGAGGAAACTGATTACCTTGACCTGTACCAATCGGGTTTCAGGCCCGGGCACAGCACCGAGACAGCATTGGTCATTGGTGGATGATCTCTGGAGGGCTCGGGACAGGGGTTTTTCCTCTGTTCTGGTCCTTTTAGATCTCTCAGCGGCTTTCGATACCATCGACCATGGTATCCTTCTGCGGGGGTTGGGTGTGGGGACATTGTGTTACGGTGGTTCTCCTCTTACCTTCGGACCGTTCAGCAGTCAGTGTTGACGGAGAGCAGAGGTCCTCCCTGAGGCCTCTTAGTTGTGGAGTTCCTCAGGGTCGGTTCTCTCACCTCTCCTGTTTAATATCTACATGAAACCGCTGGGCGAGATCATCCGTGGTTTTGGGGTGAGGTATCATCAATATGCAGATGATACCCAGTTGTATATCTCCACCCCAGACCAGATCAGTGATGCTCTCTCGGTGATGTCCCGGTGCCTGGAGGCGTGCAGGCCTGGATGGGGAGTAATAGGCTCAGACTCAACCCGGCCAAGACTGAGTGGCTGTTCTTACCGGCATCTCGGGTTTCAGTTGATGTGCCATCTTTGGTCATGGGGGAGGTGTTACCCCCATGGATAGGGCGAGAATCTGGGCGTCCTCCTGGATGCACAGCTCAGTTTGGAGGAGCAGGTGGGAGCTGTGGCCAGGGGGCTTTGCCCAGGTTCGGCTGGTTCGCCAGCTTCCCTTACCTGGACCGAGATGCTCTTCGACGGTCACTCATGCCGTCACGTCCAGGATCGACTACTGCAATGCTCTCTACATGGGGCTTCCCTTGCGGATTACCCGGAGGTTGCAGCTGGTGCAGAATGCGGCTGCTGGCTGTGATGGGGTATCCCGATACTCCCATGTTACACCCTCCTCGCGACCTGCATTGGTTGCCGGTTGCCTTCCGGCTTTCCTTCAAGGTGTTAGTAACAACTTACAAAGCCCTTAATGGCTTGGGTGCAGGGTACTTGGATCGCCTCCTGCCTGCATCACAGTCCAATCGCCCTGCGCTCCCATAGGATGGGCCTTCTGGGAATACCGTCAGTCAGGCATTGTCGGCTGGCGGCTCCCAGAGCTAGGGCCTTTTCTGTGGGAGCGCCTGTGGAACCAGCTTCCTGCAGATCTGTGTTTGGCCCCTGATCTCCGCTCCTTTCGTCGAGACTTGAAGACCTGGCTGTTTCAGCAGGCGGCCTGGATTGACCTGGGGGTGGGTAGTTTTAATTTGTTTGTTTTTTGTGATTTTATTGTTTTAACTTTTGGTAATTTGGACTTGTTTTTAGTTGTGTTACTGTATATCTTTTTGTATGTTCGCCGCCCTGAGTCCTTTGGGAGTAGGGCGGCATACAAGTCTAAATAAATAATAATAATAATAATAATGTTGAATTGCAGTGTATTCAGATCAGTATCCTTTCCAGATGTGTATCCTCCGGGCAGCTGGATTACAGCTCTAAGAATTTTTCAGCCAGCATGGCTATTGTTAACATTTCTGAAATCCACATGTCTGAGGGTACCTGGTCTGATTTTGTCCTTTTCAGGATAATCTATCAAATCCTGAAGAGATAAATAAAAAATCCATCTGTAATACATTAGGAAAATGGAAACTGTTACAGTAAATAATTAGCAATAGTAATAGCACTTACACTTTTATAACACTTCGTAGTGCTTTAAAGCCCGCTCTAAACAGTTTGCAGAGTCAGCATTTGGCCGCCAACAATCTGGATTTTACTGACCTCAGAAGGATGGAAGACTGAGTCAACCCTGAGCCAATCTGCATTCTAACCACTGCACCTCACAACTCACTCATTACAATTATAACATTGATAATCATTACATTGATTGTCAACCCCTTTCCACTTCTATTTTTAAAATTATTTTCTAAATACTAATCAGTTTGGTTACTGAGGAATAGAGGATTGCTGAACCCAAAATGTGAAATCAATTTATTCTGTTCTAAGTAAGGTACCCTGCCATTTGTACACTGACTTGCCAAAATTCAGCAATTTATGTAACTGTATGGCAAGTTGCCACCTTACAAGTATACTTCTGAGAGATGCTAATGCAGGAATTTCTCTGCCTTTATTTCCTTTCATTTTTAGTCTGTTGATTTAGTAAAGAGATGTTGGCATGCAAAAGGATTGGTTTCCTCAAAGTTCAGCATTTCAAATTGTGGCTGTGATTTTCAAATTCACTGACTCTGGCTTCATTCAATTTTCATATGGTGAGGGAGAGGCTTCCGGTTTAGTCTCTTTCTCTACACACAAAATGTAGCAATGCTGCATTTAGCCTGTATTTATAATTACCCCTTTGGTTTAAAAAAAATCTCGAAAGGGAGGGAAGAGAGAATAAGTAAAAAAAAAAGTCATGCATGCAAGAATTAATGTAAGAACAAGTCAGACAAATTTAACTTTATTTCATTCATTGACCAATAGAAATAAATAAAGCGAATAAAAATACAACAAGAACTACGAGCAACCATTTGTGGGTGAAGCTTACACATAATGTATCAAAATTTTGCTACTTTTAGAGAAATAAAGTTATCTTGATTATTTAACAGATAGTGTAGATAAAAGCTTTCAGAGTGCCTCAAACATTTAAATAAGGGATGGGTAATCAACTGGTGGTGATTGTAAGAATAAATCATTAAAATACTAACTAGGACTACAGAGGGCAAGATATTCTTGTAAGATACAAGAATGGAGTTCAGGAAACCTTATGCAGCCTTTTTTTAAAAATTACATTTATATGCCGCCCTTCTGCGAAGACTCAGGGTGGCTTACAATTTTTGGGATACAACCCAATGTGCTCAGCAATAGCCTTCATTCCATTGTATATGCCTGCTTATTACCAAGCGGCATTTTTACAAAGTCAGCTTATTGCCCCCAACAATCTTGGGTCCTCAATTTACCTACCCAGAGAGGATGGAAGGCTGAGTCAACCTTGAGCCTGGTGGGATTCGAGCCTGCACTAATTGCAGACAGCTGGAACTTAAGTGCTAGGCATTTAACAGCCTGCACCACCAAGCTTATGCCATTAAAGGAGAATATTTGTAGCTCAGGGTTGGAATGAGGGATCCTTGGTTCTCTCTGATCCAAGCAGATGTTTCATTACCCAAACTATGTAATATCATCAGTACTAGTGACTGCACTGCACTGCACACTAGCACTGAAGATGTTACTTAGTTTGGGTAATGAAACGTTTGTAATAAAACAACCAATCTCAGAGAGCAACAAGGGTCCCTCAGCTTATGGCATTCTTGACTTGAGCAAGAAGCCTATATATCTTCCTTTGCAGTCTAGGTGGACAGAGATAAATCAAGCTCATGGTACTTCAATCACCTTGATTGATGCCAAAATTAGTAATCCATTGAAAACCACATGGAGAGCTGCACTCAGATTTGAAAGTTCATTATATGTGTCGATTAATCCATGATTTGTTGTAAACTTTGTTCAGCATTTGAAGGCAGAATGGCTTGGTTCAAACACTGTGCTGTCAAACACTGTGCTGGTTGGTAGTCTGGTGAAATTGTATACCACATAACCTCAAAAGTAAAGATAGGTTAATAGAGCCATGGTGGCATGGTGGTTAGAATGCAGTATTGCAAGTTAATTCTGCCAACTGCAAACAGTTCGATTCTCACTGGCTCAAGGTTGACTCAGCCTTCCATCCTTCAAAGGTTAGTAAATGAGGACCCAGATTGTTGAGGCAGCATGCTAAGTCTGTAAACTACTTAAACAAGGCTGTAAAGACTATGAAGCGGTACCTAAGTCAAAGTGCTATTGTTATTAGTACAATTTATATACTCTACTAGCATTGCAATCTTTTCAGTTGCCAACAACTCTTCATTAGACAAAAAATTAAAAATCCAGGATAAGGGAAGGGAGACAGGAAAATGTGTTAAAGTTTAAATCATGCCTGTAGCAGGTTGCATTCTAAAACTCTAAAAAAAGTGTATAGAATTTTCATCGTATGTTAGAGTAAATTGTCTTTTGTTTCCCCTTACATGGCACCAGGAATTTCATACTTAAAAATATGAACCATAATAATGAAATATGAACCACAACAGCTTTGAAGCCTCAGGGAGCAAAAAAGAATGGAAGGAAAGAGAGATGGAGAGACACCAACATAAAAGTAGCAGAAGCTGTTGACTTCATAACAGCTAAGTCTGGGGCTTTGCGGTTGAAAAGGATTCTAAATCTGCCCCACTTGAGGTGGTGATGTTTTTCACAGCACCGCATGGTTTGATCTCAGAATTATCCTACCCATTTGCAATTGGTTTGCCAAGCTCAGTTTCCCATTTCAAAAAAAGGGAAGACTTACTTGTCATTACTTGATAGAAGCCAACATATTTGACAGCATACGCATTCCTGATCTGTTATTTCCTTTTAGAAATCTTGAAGAGTTAACCCAGATGCATGAAGCAGAAGAACGGAAATTAATGCTGGGAAAAAAATGAAATAATAGCTATGATTAATTATGAATCAACTCTATCAAATGGAGATGTTAATCCAATTTCAATACTTATGAAAATGTTCCAACACCACTTCTATTGCTGCGTACAATTTATCCATCTGCAGACTTGAGTAGTATGATTTGCAAAGGAATAAATGATTGCTCAACTTAGTCATGAGAAACTGCTTGCTTCATTAGCAAGTTTCAAATTATCATTTGCGTTGTGATAATATATTTATTTTAATTCTGTAAAATTAATTAGATGACCAAGTTTTAAACTATTAATTTATTTGAAATAAAAGCAGATAGAACTAATCAGTGCAGAAAACACTAAGAATTCACTAAGCATGAGCTACCCAGTGAAAAACAATTTCAGATTTTCTTTTTTTCGGTGGGGCAAGAAATCTAGCCTTATTATTTCACCTGCACTCATCATTTTGCATGCATTTTGCATGCATTATTTGGAAATAATTATTTGATTTTGTAACCATTTGTAAAATTCCTAATTTGCACCATGGTGGTTAACTAAGTTAGTGAGTATTCCTACAGTGCTTGGTGACTGGACTTCTAATCTACATATCAAGAGCCTTTTTATTGAGGTTTGTTACTAACTTTAAATTGTGTGGATGGTTATGCAACCTGTTCATAAGCAACTTGTGCACAGGAAGGAAATAAAAAATGAAATTTGTAGGGATAAATAATGAAAGGAAAATTATGTTAACTCTATTTAGAGAATACATTTGATTCATCAGGGACAATGGGTGGCATGACCAAATGCTGGTCTATTTTTGTCAATGGTTATTCCAAATGTTGGAAAGGATTTTGTTTTCTATGAGTTGGATTATCTTTATTTTATTACCCCCTTACGGATCTGGATGGGGAGGAACAGGCTCCAGCTCAACCCTGCCAAGACCGAGTGGCTGTGCGTACCGTCATCTCGAGTGGTCCAGAGTGTTCCATCGTTGGTTTTGGGGGGAGAGGTTGTCAGAAAGTAGAACTTTCTGGTGTTGCTATGCAGTTTACAACTTTAGATAGATTTGATGGGGTGATCAAATCTACCAATCACAGGGTGACACTGAGCACCCTACTCCAACATTCTAAGACACGCCCCCTCAGTATAAAAGGGGCTGTCATCTGTCATTTTCCCTGAGGAGATCTAGAGGAGATCTACAACCCACGAAAGAGATTTTCTACGTGAGGTTTGTTATATCAGGAGAGAGGGAAAAGAGATAGAAAGAGATTTAGAGGTTTCTAAAAGGGTTATTATAAGGCATTGCTTAAGAGAGAGTATCCAGCATAGGCGAATACTTCTCTCAAACCAACTACCTCAGTTTCTGGAAGGGAAGGAGGAAACAGTGAAGAAAAGTTCCTAGGCTAAAAGACTATTGACTTTATCACCTAAGCTGAAAGGAACTAAAAGTGAACCTATAACTATAGACAGTTATAAGAAACAAGAATAACCTGGAATAAGGAGAAAGACTCTGTAAATAATTTCTTATAATTATTTATTAATTGTTCTGCCTGTTACAAATAAAAGACTTTTACTTTGAAACAACTTGGGCTCAGTGTTTCTTTGAATGACTTTAGGGATAGACAAGGTTTGCGATCCAGAACTAGCCAAAACAAAGTTCAAATCATTTTAAATAAATATTAGCAGAGGTGTTGCCCCCCGTAGACAGGGCTCACAACTTGGGTGTCCTCCTGGATTCACGGCTCAGTTTGGAGGAACAGGTGGGAGCCGTGGACAGGGGGGCATTTGCCCAGGTCTGCCTGGTATGCCAGTTGCGTCCCTACCTGGACAAAGATGCGCTATGCATGGTCACTCATGCGTTCATTACATCCCGGATCGACTACTGCAATTCACTCTACATGGGGCTTCCCTTGAGGACCACGCAGAGGCTTCAGCTGGTGCAGAATGCGGCCGCACGGGTTGTGATGGGGGTGTCCCGATACTCCCATATTACACGCCTCCTGCGCGAGCTGCATTGGTTGCCAGCTGCCCTCCGCATGAGATTCAAGGTGTTGGTGCTTACCTACAAAGCTCTCCATGGCTTAGGGCCAGGGTACTTGTGGGAACGTCTCCTGCCAGCATCGAATACCAATCGCCCAGTGCGCTCCCACAGACAGGGCCTCCTTGGGGTACCATTGGCTAGACAATGTTGGCTGGCAGTCCCTAGGGGGAGGGCCTTCTCTGTGGGGGTGCCCACTTTGTGGAACCAGCTTCCCCTGGAGCTGCGAATGAGCCCCAACCTTTGCTCCTTTCACCGCAGCCTAAAGACTTGGTTATTTGAACAGGCCGGCCTGGACTGAAGGGGGGTTGTTTTAATATTTTAAATGTTTGTTAATGGGTTTTAATGATTATTTGGTCGAATTTGGTTTAATTCTTTTTTTAACTTTTGTAATTTGTATGGTTGTTTTTATGTGAGCCGCCCTGAGTCCCTCGGGACAGAGGGCGGCATATAAGACCAAATAATAAATAAATAAATAAACTGCTTTAGGCATGTGTGCCTAAAAAGTATATGGTCCATTGTCATTTCAACAATGTGTATTTTAATTGTTATATTTCCAGAAACATGACAGTTCCCTGAAGTAACACTTCTCAAGAATGGTAAAGAGGGTGCAAAGTTGAAATTGAATCCCAAGAGTTCAACTTCATTCAAGGAAGAACTATATATGATCTCCACATGAACTAAAATCTATCCAGGTGGTCACTAGCAGTCAAAAATGATTTGATGGTATGTAATCAATTAATGAATTGAAAAAAAAATATGTCAAGGGATGCAAGTTTGCATAAGTTATTAATCTGTGCTTGTATGTGCTTCAGCCACCTCCCCCAATACACACAATAGTATTATGTGGAAATGCTTCCATGAGCCCCATCCATTCTTCCAGCGTGAGAAGTTTTCCTCACTATTGGTGCATGTCTGGCCTTGCTATTGGTGCATGTCTGTCAAGTTCTTGAATTCAATACAGTAGGCCAAGGAAGTGGGTTATGTGCACGTTGCTTAGGATAACAGATAAGACATGCAATTAGTGGAATGTAAGCTACTTACATTCACATTTGAACTTTTACCAATTTTACCAACTTGACTGTAGTTCAGATCATGATTTTGGAGGGATTTTTTTTTATGGCACTTTCCGTAAAATGGTCTGATAATCTGTAATTAGTAAGGATCATTGTGACGTATTTGTGGATGATGGTCTGAAGGAAGGTATCACAGTGGCACTGTTGCCTTGCTTGTTGGTTTGGAGACCATTTTAAAGTACCACTGAAGCAGCTGTTTCTCAGTTTCTTGAGATATCTATACAGAGGTCACTTTAGAAACATTTTCCCCTACAACAGGGGTGTCAAACTCGATTTCATTGAGGGCTGCATCAGGTTGTGTTTCACCTCAGGTGGGGGGGGGGCAGGGGGCATGGCCAGCATGAGATAACTTGTGTTGGGGGGCACCTGTAGTGGCCCGATCACTCTGCTAGCAAAAACAGGCTTCCAAACTCCATTTTTGGTTGTGATGTCCTCCTGCAATAGTCAGCAAAAATGGCCCTCACAAGCTCCGGAGCAGCTTCACAAACTCCACGCGCAGCCCTCACAGGCTCCGTTTTCACTGGCAGAGGCACTGCGGACTTCACTATTTCCAGGGCAGCACCGCAGGCCAGATTTAAGCACCCCATGGGCCGGATCCGGCCCTCGGGCCTTGAGTTTGATACCCCTGCCCTACAAAGTCTTCTAGTTAAATTGAAGTAGTGCAAAATAACATTTTCTCTTCTGTGGCACACTTTTCAGAACACAGATTAAATGCTCCATCTCAATTCACAGAACCAGTGCCTAACTTCCATGCTTTCAGCAGAGTGTATAAAAATGCCCTTGGCTTATATAAATAGCAATAGCACTTAGACTTATATACTGCTTTATAGTGCTTTACAGCCCTCTCTAAGAGGTTTTCAAAGTCAGCATATTGCCCCCAACAATTTGGGTCCTCATTTTACCCACCTTGGAAGGATGGAAAGCTGAGTCAACCTTCAGCCTGATGGGATTCGATCTACCAAGTTGCAGTAGGAGTAGCTTGCAGTACTGCACTCTAACCACTGTGCCACCGAGGTTCCTCTAAATGTAGGATCTGTGCCTGTGGATAGGTACTACCAACAGGGTTCTCTGATACTCTCTCCAAAAGCAGATACTTACTTTCCAGGAGACTGATTCTGAAATCATGGATTTGTGGGAGGATAAATATTATTCATCTGTAATGGTATGAAATATGAATATTTCATCAATTAATTGGTTGAAACTCATATAATTAATCAGCTAAGCATCCTTTAACTGGATAGCAGCCAACTTGATTTGTATCTTAGATGCTAGAGAATGCATAAACCTATATGACATGATACACATGTCAGACCCGCCAAAGATCCAAGATTACTTTAGACAGTACAGGAAGGAACTTTCATGCCCAGAGGCAGTGTGAGAAAAATAGTGTCTGTGTCTGCAGTATTGTGGCATTGGGGCTTCCAATTCAGCCTTTAAGCTCTACCTGGCATCCTCTTCCACCAGCTGTCCACCCAGGGTTTCTAACTAGATGGTCTTTGCAGAAGTGCATAATGGAAAACAGTAGCCTCATCATTTGAATAATAATGTGAAAAGTGGACATTTTTGCAGTCATTACCCAAACCTCCCTTCAGTTCAGTACCCAAAAGAGCTTTCTTCCTATCATTCTCCTCTACCAGGAATAGGCATTCATGATGTTTGGGTTCTGCTAATAGGGAAGGCAATTAAACTACAGCTGCAGTGACCTCTGAAATGCAATGCCTCTGGGTATTGTAAATTTTTCCCTGTTAAAGGTTTATATTCCTTCATTCAGGATCTCATTTTGGATGGTTTTTCACACTGGGGCCTGGATATAATTGGTGCATGCTGCAGATTTATTTCTGCGAGAGGTCAGGTAACCAGTGTATTTCACCATTAGGTTGCCCGGAGCTTTTATTCCCTCAAATTATGTTTCTATCAAATGCTCATTTTTCTGCTTTATGAGCTGTGGAGTATTTGTGCAGTTTGGTGTTTGCAGTGATTTTATCCTCCAACAAAGTTTTCTCTTCCTATAGTTTTGCTTTGAGGATGCTTTTGCAAAGCCAAAAATCTCTCTGAGGGAGATAGGCAGTTAAGAAGAAATGTGAAAGATGAGAGAGAGAGGGAAAGAGAGAGGGAGGGAGGGAGAGAAAGAGAGAGAATGAGAGAGAGAGAATGAGAGAGAGAGAGAAGGAGAAGACCCTTCGGCGTTATCACTATAACCATTTGCCCACAAAAGTGATACAAGAAGTCAGATCTGAATGACAGATAGCAATTGAAGGTTATGCCATATTCTGGTGTTGTTGTAAAGGAAGCAAATTTGATATTTGAATTACTAAAGTTTTATATTGATGCTACTAATAAATTCAGTTCAATCAACATAGATAGTATTCTCTGCATTCAATGCAAGCTACTTTAAAATCTTTAAACAAGCAGAAAAGAAAAGAAAAAGCAGAGGAAGAGAATGAGACATATTGAATGAGATAAATATGCATCCTTGAACTTACTCCTACTCCTGTTTCCAACATTGAAAATGAACCGCTTCTGGCTTTTAAGTCCCGATGAACCTAGTATTTTCTTCCAGAAATATGTGCCTTTTATGAGTTCTTCTTATATTTGAGATCATCAGAAGGAAATATTCAAGAATACTCAGAGAATTTTAAATTAATGAGATACATAGAGATGGAACAAACAAGAATATATACTGGAGAGGTGATTTCAGATGGAGATGGTCTCCTCAACGTAAGGAAAGTACTGCAAGAATACTTAGTAATTACGCAACAGATACTGACAAACTTTCATTACATTGAATGAAAAGGGAAATTTATTGAGAAATAAACAAGGATAGAAAAGCTTCACTCCTATCTAAACAACATTTTGAAGAGCGGGAAGCAGAAGAAAAAGTGACGCATTCTGCTTTGTCTTTAAGCTCTGTGACTTACTTAACTAAGCCAGGTAAAAAACAGGTATAGAAAATGAAGACTCCTTCCTGTATCAGTCTTCTGCCATTTGCCATAGTGATCAAAACAGGCTGAAAGATCCCGAGAGAGGATGGACTTTCTAATAATATACTCCTTGCATATGTTGTGCATATAGGAAGTCCTCGGTTTGCTGGGCCAAGTGTAACATCATATCTCTGAAGGTCAGTTTTAAAAGTAAAATGAACTTCCATCTAGCCCATTTGGTGAGTAAGAGAGCCATGCTGTGGCTCAGAGTTGCCCAGTTTTTTTCATTTGAAGAATTTACTTCGCTGCAAAGAGGTACAGCAAGATTCAGACTTCAAAAAACAGATTGAAGCTATGACAGAAACAATTCAGTCTCAAGCTTTGGAGAAATTCTGGTCAGTGTATTTTGGTGGTAAGAGGGAAAGTATGCGGCTTTGAAGCCTCAAGCTGTTACATGTACTTATCTAAGAGTAAGTCTCACTGAATTTAATTGGTTGACTTTAAAATAGACACATTACCCTAGTAAGTGTTGCATTCTAAGCTACTGTATTCTATCACAGCTCTTATAAAATTTTAACTATAACTGCAAGAAACATTGAGCTTTAAAATCTGTCACATTGAAGACATTGGTATACCTATAAGGAGTTTGGGGCTGTTTTTGTTTGAAATTACAAAGAAATCAAGTGAAGTTCAGGACCCAACAATCATTATGAGAACATTTCTCGCAAAGCACTTCAGTAACATTGTCTTTTGCATCTGTTTTCCTAGAATCACCCATTTCTGAACCTTTTGTATTTCTACCTGGGGCTTATCCTTGTGCCTTTCTTGATGGCAGGCCATTGTGCTTTGGACAACATATAATAATTTAGGAAACAATAATGCTTGTCATTATGTATTCTGCTATTAAGTAAAGAAATCACAATATTGAAAAGAAAAATTGTAAGAAAGGGATTCAGCCTGCAGGCTTTTTAGTGCAGACTGAAAGACAAAAAAAAAGAGGAAAGGGAAAGGATCATTATATCATTTATAGTCTGATATGTTTACATGATTGTGCCATTAATGTGTAAATTTGATATGCTTAAGAGCAAGTGCTCCAGGGCAGAATGTTCTGTTTCTCTTCTTGTCCATACCAATCAGGCTGCTTCGTGAGGATTTCAAGTTAAGCTTCCAATTTAGGAGTGGTTTGTGAATAGGGTCAATGCCTCAAGCAGGCCTACTTTGTCTCTTGACACCATGACCAGAAAAATCTCCAAATCTCCAATCCATCCTAAAATAGCTACATCAGCATGATTGATAATTGTTCAGTTGGACATGTCTATATGTGCAGAAATCTTCCATACAGGTGCAGAGTCTCTTATAAATTATTATAATGAAAATTAATTTATTCCAGAACATTTCATTCCATAAGACCATCCTCATGTGTATTTCTCTTATTTTCTTTTGTTCTTGTGTGAATGTGTGTGTGTGTGTGTGTATTAATGCATTAATAAAGTTACTCAGTGACAGTAACAAGGCTAAAGCAAGGCCAAAAGAAAAACACTTTTCAATTAATTACTCATTTATAGTACATCAAAATACTTATAGTTAATGGTGCAGTTGTAAGGCATGTTAAATATGCAAGATATTAAGATAAATATCACTTTAATTATACAGTTATTATTGTAAGCTATTGACTGGTTAGCAGATAGTCTGGGAATCTAAGAAACCACTGCTGCCTTTTTGAGCATCTGTGATTATGCCTATGCTTGCACTATAATACAAGGCATCTTAAAAACCTCTGTATCTAAACCTACTTCGTATCTAGACTAATAGCATGGCTTTACCATACAAAAGTCAGACATCAAAGGAACAGTAGACTCTAGAAAGAGTGAAGACAACAGCAACGAAGATGATTAGGGGACTGGAGACTAAAACATATAAAGGATGGTCGCTGGAACTGTGTATGTCTAGTCTAGATGAAAAGAAGGACTAGGAATGACATGATAGCAGTGTTCCAATATCTCAGGGGTTGCCATAAAAAAGAGGGAGTCAAACTATTCTCCAAAGCACCAGAAGGCAGGACAAGAAGCAATGGGTGGAAACTAATCAAGGAGAGAAGCAACTTAGAACTAAGGAGAAATTTCCTGACAGAACAATTAATCGGTGGAACAACTTGCTTCTAGAAGTTGTGAATGCTCCAACACTGGAAGTTTTTAAGAAGAGGTTGGCAAAACCATTTGTCTGAAGTGGTATAGGTTTTCCTGCCTAAGCAGGGTTGGACTAGAAGGCCTCCAAGGTCCCTTCTAACTCTGTTATTCTAAAAAAAAGATGGGGTAACTCAAAATGTCTGTTTGTCTTCTCACTAGAAGAGCAGGCTAATTATACCAATTGCAAAGACAAACTTGAGGATGGTCTAGAACAGGGGTTGCCAACCTTTTGGACCTCAGAGACCACCAAACTCATAATTTTAAATCCCGGGGACCACTAATATGAGTTTTGACTGACGGTGGCTTGCTGACATTGGTGGGCAAGAGAGAGAGAGAGAGATGATCTAACCTCTCTCTCTCTCTCACACACACACACACACACACATACACACACACACACACAGGGGTGGGATTCAAATTTCTTAACAACTAGTTCTGTGGGCAAGGCCTAATTTGTGGGTGTGGTTTGATGGTCATGTGACTGGGTGGGCATGGCTTGTATGTAAATATTATAAATATTTATGTAAATATTGAATTTTTTATTTAAAAAAGAGCAACTTTTACCCAAAATCAGGCAAAGCAGGCAGGCAGATTGAGTTGCTCACAGAATTACAGATTCACTCAGAGATCTATCTATCTGCAATCAGCTACCTGCACTGAATAATAGAAGCTTCAGTCCTAAAGAAGGTTTGGCTCTGCAGAGCCAAAGATCTAAAGATTAGCTAGAAAGCAAGAAATGCAACGATTCCCTGCTTTTTAGCTAATCTAAATCTCCCTGCACAGCAGCTGATGGTCAGAAAAAAGGGGAGGGAGGAAAAATAGCAACTTAGCAGGCAAGTTTGCCAGATAAGGAGTGAGTGGGAGGAAGGGTTCCTATGGGCCATGTGAGCAGCATAGCATTGTGTTCCTGTGCAGCCTAGATTAATTGCTTTGGGGGTGACTTTTCTCTGCAGACTACCAAAATTTTCTTGCAGACCACCAATGGGTTGTGGCCCACGAGTTGGCAACCGCTGGTCTAGAAGCCAGTTTTTCTTCAAGAAAGGTGAAGAACACACTGGTATTGAATGAATAGCAATATAATGAGATCTCTGAGGAGGCCAGGATCAAGGAGTTATCTGGGAGCAAAGGAAATGGGAGAAAGGTCAAAAGGGGAAAAGGCAAATCCAAATGGGCACATGAAATTCTTGGACACCTGTGGCAAGAAAGAACAGGTAGATATAGAAAATAATTTTATCTATCTTAAATAGTATAGCAGAACATAATCTGAATTCCCAGGAGGAAGAGGCTGGATTCCAGATGACCAAGAGAAAGTGAAGTTTAGATACTTTAGTGGGGAGAAAGTGGATCAAGTTAACTGCTCCCTAGAAGTTCTCAGAGTTGATCTTTTAGGATGCAAGTAGTTAACTTTAGTTGGCAAAATGTTTGTCTATAGGTGAGGAACAATAAAAGAAAATGCTTAGAAATGACTCTGTGTGTGTTTTCTTGGTTTTTGGAGTCTAACAAATAATTATATCACCCAAACACTTCTTAATTCCACAAAAACCATCAAAGTCTTTTTAACTCCACAAAAACCAACAAAGCCAAAACTCTCCCTGTTATGTATGTAGGTTTGAATGTTATTGGTTTAGTTTGAATTGTTCTTGTAAAATGTCAAATAGGATTGGTTTGAAAAGTGCGGGAAAACCCTGCACTCTGATTGGCTGGCAACTGCGGCTACTGGCTATAAGTAGCAGCCGTAGCCCAGCCAAGATGGGTTCATTCGAGCTGTAGTCACTAATAAACTCTTCACTGAAGCTCTTCGCGTCTGACTCTTCATGCAAACTTAACACTGGCAATGAAGGTGGGATTCCCCTGAAGAGAAGACGACGCGGAAGACAAGCAGAAGAGCGAGATGGCTGCGCTGAACACCCCCCCAGCCCCGTTCGATCCGGCGGCAAAAGACTGGGAATCGTATGCGGATCACTTCCAAATGTATTTGGAAGGAAACGACCTCGCCGACATCTCCGACAAGCAGAAGAGGGCGGTCTTTCTTATGCACTGTGGTCCAGCAGTCTTCAAGATGGCGAAGGCATTGGCGGGAGCTGCAGACGTGAAGGTAATGGAATGGCCTGATCTAGAAAAGCTTTTAAGAGCCCATTACGCCCCACAAGTATCGTGCCTCATTAAGAGACACGAGTTTTACCGTCGGGATCAAGGGGAAAGCGAAAACGTTAACAACTTCGTGGCAAGTTTAAGAGACATTGGGGGTGCATGCGAGTTTAACAACTTGGAGGAGGCCATGCGCGATCGATTTGTTTTAGGCCTCAAAGACAAAGTGCTTCAGAGCAAATTGTTATTAAAACCTAAGATCACGTTGAAGGAAGCCATAGAAGAGGCCTCCTCAGCAGAAGCCACTTAGTCCTCAGCGGCAGCCATGAAGAAAATTAACAAGGCCTCAAGCCATTCTGATGTGGAAAAGTCCACAACAACTCATTGCGAGCAAATAGATTCTGAATCAGACTGCAGTGAGGTGGAGGAAGGAATTTATAGACTCAGAATGGAAAAGAAAAAGAAAGACCTGGGAAGAAAAAGGCAAGACTTTTATTGCAGAGGTTGTGGGGGCACCCCACACTGAATGCAAGTTTCTTGATACCATCTGCCTTCGTTGTGAAAAAAGAGGTCACTTAGCAAGAGTCTGCAAATCATCCAGAACTCCACCACACAGAAGAAAGTTTCCTGACAAAGATTTCAAGCCCAACTACTTCAGTGAGAAAATGGGGTGCAACTCAGAAGCAAATGGGAAGAATGAAACTCATCAAACAGTCACCATTGGTCATTCTTCAACCTTAAGAAGCAGAAAAGTACATGTGAAGGTACTCATTTAAGGAAGGCCTTGCCAAATGGAAGTGGACTCAGGCTCCTATTTATCTATGGTGTCATGGGGCACTATTCACAGGCTACTTCCCAACATTCAGAAGAAACATTTCCAGAAGCAAGCACTGACTCTTAAAGACTTAAAGGGAACAAGATACCAGTAGTTGCAACAAGAGAATTCAACGTGAAGTTCAAAGGCCACACCAAATGTTTGCCCCTGACCATCGTGGACAAGGATCGCCCAAGCTTGCTGGGACTTGAGTGGTTCAATCCACTAGGCATCGAGGTGACTGGCATCAATCACGTGAGCAACACTGAATGGGAGGAGGCCCTGAAGTCTGAGTTTCCAGAGGTCTTCAGCAAAGGATTGGGCAAGTATATGGGGACCCCTATCACTTTCAACCTAGATCCCAAGGTGTCCCCAATTCGTTTAAAGCCCAGAAGGGTCCCATTTGCCTTAAAGGAAAAATTGATGCACAATTAGATAAACTAATAGCTCAAGGAGTTTTAGAGCCCACTGACCACTCCAGATGGGAGACACCCATAGTCACACCAGTCAAGACTGATGGGTCAGTAAGAATCTGTGGGGACTATAAGGGGACACTGAACCATGCGCTGCAGCAGAGCGCATACCCAGTTCCAGTGGTGCATCATCTATTACATTCACTTGGCAGGGGTACAGTTTTGCCAAATTGGATCTGGCCCAGGCATATCAACAACTAACAGTTGATGATGCCACTGCAGAGGCCCAAACCATTGTGACTCATAGAGGTGCCTTCAAATGTAAAAGGTTACAATTTGGAGTAAGCGTGGCACCAGGCATCTTTCAAAGCCTTATGGAAAGGATGCTCCAAGGACTGCCAGGGTAGTGCCTTACTTTGATGATGTGTTAATCTCTGCTGAAAATGACACTCAGTTACAAGAAAGACTCAGAGAAGTCCTTACCAGATTCAGGAAAGCCGGGTTAAAAGTCAAGGAAGAAAAATGCACTCTTAAAACTGACAAGGTTGAGTTCCTGGGCTATATGATTGACAAGCATGGCATCCACCCTACCGATGCCAAGGTTCAAGCAATCAAAGAAGCCCCTAGACCTAAATGCAAAACAGATTTGCAAGCCTTCCTTGGACTCATTAACTTTTATCACATGTTCCTACCTCAGAAGGCAACCATTGCAGAACCATTGCACAGATTACTTGACAAAAGTCTGTTTGGGTCTGGGGCAGGAAGGAACAATCAGCATTTAACAGTATTAAAAGACTAATCACGTCTGATGCTGTACTGATACAGTTCTCTGAGAATTTGCCTGTTGTACTGACTTGTGATGCATCCCCTTTGGAGTGGGGGTTTGAGCCACAGGCTTCCCAGTGGGAGAGAAGCCCCTATTGCATTTTACTCTCGCACTTTGACCAAAGCAGAGAGGAATTACAGCCAATTGGACAAGGAAGCATTGGCAATTGTTGCAGCTGTCAAGAAATTTCATGAATATTTGTATGGGAGAACATTTACCATTGTTACAGATCACAAACCTTTGTTAGGCATTGTGGCAGGAGATAAACCTACACCTACTATCCTGTCACCAAGAATGCTGAGGTGGACTGAATTTCTTGCTGCTTATTCTTACAAACTTATCCACAAGCCTGGCAAGGACATTGGACATGCTGATGCACTGAGTCGTTGCCCACTTCCTTGCCACAAGGGGGACTTTGAACCTGAAATACACACCTTTTTCCTAGAAACTGTTGCCAAGCTTCCAGTGCATGCTGCTGAAATTGCCAGAGAGACTGCCAAAGACACTGTATTGGCTCCTGTTATAGGCTGGATTAAGAAAGGTTGGCCTCTTCAAGATCTACCTCACCTTGCCCAACCTTCTCAGTCCAGGCAAACTCAATTATCTGTATTAAGAGGATGTATTTTGTGGGGTAACAGGGTGGTTATTCCTGCAAAACTGCAAAGAGAGGTTTTGTAAGGATGAAGGGATTGGCCAGGAGTTATGTATGGTGGCCAGGTATTGACAAAATGGTTGAAAACTGGGTTGCATCTTGTCCCAACTGTCAGGTAGTCAGGCCTGCCCCACCTCTCGCCCCCCCACAGGAATGGGAATGTCCTAGGGGCCCATGGTCTAGGATTCACATTGATTTCGCTGGCCCTACCAGAGGGCACACCTTCCTTATTATAGTAGATGCATATTCCAAATGGCTAGAGGTAATCCCTATGGCATCCACCACAACTGATGCTGTCATCAAGCAGCTCAAAAAGCTTTTTGTAACCCATGGGTTACCTGATGTTCTTGTCTCTGACAATGGCCCTCAATTTACATCCAACCTTTTGAATCCTATTAGCACAACAGGGTATCAGACATGCCCTGACAGCCCCTGGGCACCCTTCGGCTAACGGCCGGGCTGAACGCGTGGTACATTTTACCAAGAGAAGCTTCAGCAACTGGGTCCTGGGGACATCACTGAGAAGGTTGAAAAACTTCTTAGTGTTCAGCACATCACTCCTAGCCCATCTAATAACTTATCCCCAGCAGAGTTGTTGATGGGTAGGAAACTTAGGTCTTCCCTTGACCGCCTTCATCCCACTTACGCACCCAACGCACCACTAGATTCCACTTCCAAAGTTCGCACATTCAGTGTGGGTGATTCTGTTTATGCTAAGAACCTTATGGGTGAACCTTTGTGGATTCCTGCTGAGATAACTCAAATCACAGGCCCTTGTTCTTACAGGGTGCAAACAGAGGATGGAATCCTCTGGAGCAGGCACACTGATCAACTTAGATCCAGGTTTTCTCAGGACTTGTTCCTCTCTAGTTCCCTCACCTGATATCAATTCTAGGGGGGAAGGGGAGGAGCAGGAGGATAATCAGCAAGCAAGAATCCATCCCATGTGTAACGAGCCATTACGACAGGGACCATTCCAAAACCTGTCACAATGCCAAAATCCATCCTTAGACATGGAAGATTGTACATCACTACCTGACTTGGGTGCTGACATTGGGCTGGAGATGGGTTGGGAGAGAGACCAGATTCTAACAATCAAACAGGGTCTTCTTTCACAGGAAGTCCCAGTAGGGAAATGTCAGCAGACACATTTCCTCTCTCACTGGGTGAGAATGTTAAAACTTCTGAACCACGAAGGTCTCAACGTGCACGTAAGAGCCCCACCTATTTAAAAGAATACATTAGATAGGTTGGGGTTTGGTATGGACTGAACCTAGTGGGGAGGGGTGTTATGTATGTAGGTTTGAATGTCATTGGTTTAGTTTGAATTGTTCTTGTAAAATGTCAAATATGATTGGTTTGAAAAGTGTGGGAAAACCCTGCACTCTGATTGGTTGGCAACTGCGGCTGCTGGCTATAAGTAGCAGCCGTAGCCCAGCCAAGTCGGGTCCATTCGAGCTGTAGTCACTAATAAACTCTTCACTGAAGCTCTTCACATCTGACTCTTCATGCAAACTTAACACGCCCTGAGGAGGATGAGTAAAGATAGTAGGAATTTCATTGCTGCAAAAGACAGAAACAGCTGTGTACATTATGAACTTTTCAAACCATCACAAGATGAATAGTGTCTTCAGAATACATATATCCAGAGTATGAGGAACAATCATCAAAATGATTAATTGCCATCTATTCCTGCTTATCCATGTGGAGACAAATAGCATTGATAGAAGAGGATGAATAACGGAGATGATTACAAGTGACTATCAAACCCTGGATTGGAACATGAAGTTGTTGGGATTGTCAGTAGTATTTTCATCAATCCTCCACAAGGAACAAGAAAGATCTTAATTCCTAGACCATGATCCACATAACCAAAGAACAATTGGCTTGTAAAGACTTCCAAAACATCATAAGACTGAGCTAGTTGGATCTCTAGTGGGGGGAGGAGGGTTATAGTTCCCAATAAATTATAGGTTCCAAATGATGATGAAGGGAACTGAAGCACACCAATTCTGCTTGATCCTATTGGATGGACAGAAACCATGATTCATAATTGAATGTGCACAATTTAGCAAGAAAAGCAAGCATAATCCCAATTTTTAAGAAAGGGAAAAGAGAGGATTCAGAAAATTACAGTTCATATAGTATAATATTTCTAATGCACAAGATATAAATTGCCAAACTATGTATCTGCAAGCATTTAGAAAAAAATGCCACCTTTATGCAAAGCCAGAATTGGTTGGTCAAGAGCAAGTCTTGTAAGAATATATCCTTTTTGCAGTTTGGTAGACTAAGAAAATGCTACAGATATCATGTACCTAAAATTCAGTAAAGACTTTACAAAGTTTCTCATGATATCATTGCAGCCACTACAGATAAATTTCAACTACAAGTACTGGGGGGACCAGGAAATTTGCAATTGGTTAACAACTCTGTTGTTCTATGATTAACTGATTATGATTGTAAATAATTGTCTACTGTTCTGGAGGGCAAATATTAAGTAGGGTTTCTCAGGGCTCTGTCCTTGGCCTAATGCTATTCAGCATCTCTATAAATAGGGTAAAGGAAGAATAGAAAGAATGTTTATCAGATTATCTAATACTTTCAAAGGCAAAATCATAATTCAAAATGACCTCCACAGGTTTAAACATTGGGCCATATCCAACAGAATGATATTCAACTGTGAAAAAATGGAAAAATCAAATGTAGAATTAAAGCATTGGAGTGACACAGCTTGGTGGCAGTACATGCAAGAATATCCTAAGAGTACTAGTGAATTATCAGTTGAACATGAGCAAACAGTGTGATACAGCATCTACAAAGGCCTATGTGATTTTGAATTTTATTAACAGAAGTATTGAAGATGGTAGGAGGCAATAGATTTTATTGAGCTCCACACCATAGTTAGCCTGCATTTCAAGTACAATGTCCCATTTCTGGCATCTCATGTTAAAGGGGACAAGAAGGGTTGTTGTGGATTTAGAAGTGAACTATCATAATATAAGCTCTATGAAGAATAGAGCATAGAACTGTTGAGCATGTTTAAAATGCAAAAAAATGAGAGAGATGATAATAGTCTATTAATATCTAAAAGGCTGCCGCATTTAAAAAAACAAGGTTGAAATTAAAAGAAAAGACATGTAGGCTAATGATATTAGGATGAATTTGCAATAAAGCAATCTCTACCTAGAATAATGGTATATTCCTCCTTGTTGGAGTTTTACAAATGGAGCGGAAGCAGGGGTGGGTTTCTATCGGTTCTGTCCTGTTCTGTAGAACCGGTAGCTCTGAAGAGCAGCAGACATAGAACCGGTTCTATGGCTGCTGATGTTTTTGCCCAGCCGCCCACCCGGACTCTTACCTGACCTTTATTTTCTGCTTTTTCAACTTCAGCTGCCATGTGAGGCACAGCTGAGTTAAAAAAGCAGGAAAAAGGGGCTTTTTCAAAGGCTGCTTCTCTGCATGCAGAGCTGCTCAGCTGTCCAGGCAGCAAGCTGATGACGATCTACAGGCGCGTGTGCATCATGCAGGGAAGCACATCATAAATCACTGAACCTTGTTAATCACTGAACCGGTAGTTAACCCTGTCAGATCCCACCCCTGGGTGGAAGGGAGGGGTAGATGGCTACTATTGAGAATCCTTTACTGAATTCTTGTAGTAAGAAAGAGTTTGAGGTAAAGGTCTATAACGCTCTAATTCATATAATCTATGATTCTATAAAATTTTGGTTCATATAAGTAATATTACAAAGACAAGAACTAGCAAGAAAAAGGTTATGAGTTATTGGAGGAAGAAGAATTTAAAAAAAAAAAACAAGGCAGGCAAGCATGTTGTGAAGAGAAAGCAATTATTGTTTTTATCAGCATAGCTCTTGAGAAACTGCCTACTACTTTCAAAATAGATCTTACTGTATATGTTTTTTAATTTTACTGTCATCACTCTGGCATAAGACCTTTTTTGTATGTATTTTTAAGCAGTACTAAAATATGTTAGACATTTTTCTGGAGGGGAAAAACTTTCCATTTCTTACAAACTAAAAATAAACAGAAAACAGAAGGCATAGGAAAGGAGACCACAAAAAATATAATTATCATTGACTAGATTACCTAAGACATGAAAACATTTGCTTATTCATCTCAGAAACACTTGAAAGACCAAGGGTAAATCAATTCAGTTTAATAATATGGGAAGATTTGTGTTCTCCAATTGCATTATTTTACAAGGGAAATTACATTTATAGCATATTTTACCATTTTTGGACCTTACTAGACATTTATATATTCAGTGCTTCTAAACAAGACATTTCTACTTTGCTTTGTCTAATTCTCATTTTTTATTTATACATTTGTACAAGTGTATTTGCCATGGTAATGGTGGTGCTTGCTTTAGATTGAGAACATCTGCTTCCCTGAACTATATTGCTAAACAGGGCTGGCCCCTGATTGGTCAGAATGAAGCAAGGTTTTCTGACTGCACCTTCACCAAGGCCCTATTTACAATCTTCCAACCATTTGCTAACTTACTAGAGCTGTCTCTTCATTGTGCCTAAGGCAGGTCATTCTTTGTAGCAATTTATCTCCTCAGGCAGCTGCAGTATATGGGTCACTCTCACGCAGTCACAGTACACTGTTCTTTCCAAACCCCAGCTGCTCTGAGGATGCTCTGAGGATGCCTATGGGCTGGACAAGGAGTTGGGGGGGGGGTAAATGGAGATGCTCATGGAGGTCTGGCTGGGGCAGAAAGGAGAGCAACAAGTCTTCCCACTTCAAGCAGGGGTTCCTCTTAAACTATTCTTAGTTTGCATGTTGTCAGATTTGCCCTTCAAAGCAAATGCTTTACCCATGGGGCAAAGAAATGACTATGTATTTTAGGGTATGGAACATTATTTATTACATTTTGAAATTGCCTGTCTCCAGAGGTCTCTGGGTGGCTTCATAAAGTTTTTAAAAGAAATGTTCCATTAAAACAACACTGTCCAAAAGATAACAATTACAGAAAGAAACAAAACCATCCTTCCGATGCCTCTTCAGGGGACCATCCAACCATCTTAATCAAAGGACTAGGGAAAAAGTGGGGTTTTTAAAGAATGCTTGAAGGTGGTGATGGTCATATAAACCTCAGTGTGTGGAGGAGGCGAATTTATGTTCTCCTGCTTCCACTATAATGATTAATGCCCCTTGTATCAAAATCAACAGGTCAAGTGTTCTCCTAATAATGGTTAGTCCAACTGAAGATGAAACATGAGTGAAATAGTAGGTAGCTTTAACTTTCCTGACCAATATGGACAATATAATACTTATCAGTTATGTGGGGAATCTGTAGTTCTCTGGTGGTTGCCAAATTGTAATTCCCAATCTTAATTGCAAGAAGCAGAAGCTGCTGGAATTTGAAGTTTAGCAAAAACCAAAGAACATCAGATTGCTTCCCCTATTCCATAGAAACTCAGTTAAAGATGTGCTACTTGCAGTAGGAAATGAAAGCACTGCAATGGTGAAACTAAAACAGAAAAATGACAAGCCAACTTTGTAGTTTAAAGGAGCAACTCAGAACCAAAAATTTCATCCTCAAATGTGTAGTACAGCTACTTAAAGTCATCATGCATAAAATAATCCTGAGGTTATAAAATTCTGCTTTACTTTGGTTTATTCATATGCATGCAGAGTGTCCAAGCATCTGTAGTGCATTTGTGGGCATAATAATATTTTTAAGTACTTCTCTCAATCCTTTGTTTTTGTTGCTTTGAATCCCAGAGGAAGACTTCCTTTTTGTATGATTTGCATCTGTAAGGAAACCAGCCTGCATGTATGGTTCAAAATCGGTGTCTCTACATTTAGCAACTTAGAAATTTTGTATTCTAAAGGCATTGCTTGTTTAAGTATTGAGATATTCCACATGATAAGGGAAGTCTATAAAAAAATTAAAAGCTAGCAATTCCCCCCCCCCCTTTCAAGAAAGCAGACTTCATAAAAAATAGAAATTGAACCATTTGGGCTCTTCTACTTTATGTATAATGTGCCAAAGTATTTCAAGATACACTTATTGTTCTCATTTCTCCCAGAAATATTTGAATGCTTTAAAACATTCATTTAATGGATGTCACAACTCTGCAGTGTTTTTTTTTAATATATTTCTTGGGATTATGGTATGTGAGTTCTACATTATGTACAGTTTGCAATGGTGTGCAAAAGTCCCTGCAAATTTTTCTTATCAGTTTCTTTCTCAAATTCACTTTTTTTCTTCCTCAAATTAATCTTGAGAACAACTCCTTGAAATCTCCATTTGGAACACTGAGTGTATCATGCATTGAACCAATCAGCTTTAGAGATTATTAGTCTACAGCCCCTGCTGCATGTTTTAGACACAAATGCATTACTCTGATATGGCTAAACTATTCTAATCCAAGTGTCAGGCCTGGGTTATTGACACATTATTTGCTAAAAACAGAGAAACCAGCTCATAAATGTATGGAACTTATTTGAGCTTTATTTCTAAAATGGAGTCTGCCAGTGGTTATTAAGAATACTGAAATAAATATGTGCTTACCTCTTTCCAAGCTCTAAAATTTCTGACAAGATGTCCTGTGGTCACTAAGGAGGGAACAGCTTGAAAAGACCATTATACCAAATAGTGTTGCAAAGACATGTTTTCTGCATTAAGAATGCTCAGGCACATCTGGGAAGGTGAAACTCATAATACACATTATTATTTCCATCCTGGATTCTGCTGCTTAAATACAGAATTGCCATAATCAAAGTTATAGACATTTCAAGGGTAGGCTGTGCATATTCGCTGTCCAATTTGCACCTTTAAAATGCCTGGGGAAGTTTAACCTTAACAAAGCAGTTAGAATGAAAGATGCAAACTTGTAAAGATGCACAAATATCAGCCATGACAATATAAAAGGAGTTTGGAAAGCTGGCTTTAACTTCTCCCAGGCTGCTGGCACTTGAATTTAGGCAATTTCTGACACAGCAGCCAACAGTAATGGAACGGAAATTGATATTGGTCCTTCCAACCATGTACTCACTCAGGCAAACCTTAAGGACTTGCTCAAGCATTACTAGGTGATATAGGAAGTGTAACACTTCTGTGGTTTTAAAGTTCTTCTAAAGAAGCTGTGTTTGGAATGTCCTCATTTTCTAAGCTAAGGCCGCTGGATGAAAATTACAACTTCCTGATGGTTGCATCTTGCAGTGAGATTTCCATTTTTTTTATCAACTGGTTGGTTGTCTAAAGGCATTTGCCGTTTGCTCATCAGGATGGTATTATGGATGGTTCCAGTTATTGTTTTATTCTATTTCATTATTTTATTTATTTATTTGTTTGTTTGTTTGTTTATTGAATTTATATTGCTGCCTATTTGCCCAGGGTGACATTACAGAATGTAAAACCATATTTAAAATAAAAAATAAATAAAAACTAACAAAATGAATCAAATAAATTAATAAAGTACAATAGAACAAAATCTGGAAAAAAATAAATAAAAAATCACCCTCCAACTCCCACCCACCCCGCCCCAACGACAGCAGATCACATGAGCCATTTGATGGGCTCCATCCCACTCTGGGTTCTCCAGGCCCGCTGGCAGAACCAGGTCTTCAGTGCCTTCTGGAACAGTATTAGAGAAGGGGGTCATTCTAATCTCTGGGGGAATGATGTTCCAGAGAGAGGGAGCCACCACGGAGAAGGCCCTTCTTCTGGATCCCACCATATGTATCTACCTCAGGGATGGGACCTGCAGCATTCCCTGCTTCCCCACTCTAATGGGTTGGGTAGATGTGACCAACAAGAGTCATTCCCTCGGATCACCTGGTCCCAAGCCATGAAGGGCTTTAAAGGTGACAACCAGCACCTTGAATTGCACCCGGAAGCAAATCAGCAACCAATGCAGCTCCCGCAGGAGAGGTGAAACATGTGCACACCGGGGTCTGCACAAAACCATGTGGGCCACTGCATTTTGCACCAACTGGAGCTTCTGGATGTTCTTCAAGGGCAGTCCCATGTAGAGCGTGTTGCAATAATCAAGATGGGAAGTGACTAGGGCATGAGTGACTGATGCTTTTAATGCTTTCATTTTCTTTGCAAACTCTCCTTGAGGGAGGAGAGAAGCTGTAAGTCAAAACAGACCAAGCTTCACCAACCTGATACTTTTCAGATGTCCAAGATTGCTACTAATTATTATTCCCAGCTAAGGTGGCCTTGCCGACTAGAAATGGGAGTTGCAGTTTATTAGAAAAGTGTTGAGGAAGGCTAGAATAACTATTTTAGAATAAATATACTGACTCAAATTCTAAGCCATTGTTAAATATAATACTGAATTGCAAATGTGAGGACTGTACAAACACAGCAACTTAGGTGAAGGTAAAGATAAAGGTTCCCCTCACACATACGTGCTAGTCGTTTCTGGCTCTAGGGGGCATTGCTCATCTCCGTTACAAAGTCGAAGAACCAAGGCTGTCCAAAGATGTCTCAGTGGTCATGTTGCCGGCATGACTAAACACCGAAGGTGCACAGAATGCTGTTACCTTCCTACCAATGGGGTCTCTATTTTTCTACTTGTGTTTTTACCTGCTTTTGAACTGCCAGGTTTGGCAGAAGCTGGAACAAGTAACGGGAGCTCACTCCATTACGCAGTGCTATGGACTTGAACCACCGAACTGCTGACTTTTCTGATCGACAAGCTCAGCATCTTAGCCACTGAGCCACCGCGCAAATTAATAATCATGTTAAAGACATAAAGACTGATCTATGTCCCTGATGCACAAATGTGCCATAGTACATTACAAAAAAATTTTTAAAAGGAAGCTTTACCAGGCAGAACAGGGAAGAACAAACAGAATATAGAATCAAAAGGACCTTGGAAGTTATATAGTCCAAGTGCAGAGTTCATTACATCATCGCTGACAAATAACTATCCAGCCCCTATTTAAAGATCATCAGGAAGGAGAAATCTTCATTTCAACTGCCTGTTGCAGTTGTCAAACCTGGAAGTTTCCGGCACATGACCACCGAACAAGAAATTACAAGTCATTATTAGAATCAATCAGTTGTACCCAAAATGATTCAATAATATAAACAAAACACATTCAGACTCTGGAACTGATCGCTTTTGCACCAGTCATTGCCTCAGGCAATACTATTGGTGCTAACATGATTGAAATCTGACAGAAGATTAGCATACATTCATTCAGCAACTGTTTGAACTTGCCATGGTACTGAAATTATAAATGGTTCTTATGACCACTCTTGGAGTTTCAGCCATTGAAGCGCTCTCTCTCTCTCTCTCTCTCTCTCTCTCTCTCTCTCTCTCTCTCTCTCTCTCTCTCTCTCTCTCTCTCTCTCTCTCTCTCTCTCTCTCTCTCTCTCTCTCTCTCTCTCTCTCACACACACACACACACACACACACTTGTGATTGTGATCCAGGCACTGAGCAACCATCCTGGATTTCCAAACATCGCAATATCCCACCAGCATGTGATCACGATTTGCGACCTTCCTTGCTGGTTTCCCTGATGGAAAATCAATGAGGAAGCCAGCAAGATACCTGCCAGCCCTCTCAGGTAAACTAGACCATGGCTAGATGAGACAATTCCCCTTTATTTTAAAGCTACATTGCAAGTCTGAAGCCACAGATTCTCCATTGCAACTTTTAATCGCCTGATCAATTAGGGCAGGTCCTTTCTAAATTTATTCCTCTGACCATAAAGACACTCAGGTTGCCCACTCTCTTGTCTGATCATTTCCTAAGTGGCATCTCTTCTCCCTATCCTCAAGGTCATTCTCATGTACCATCACAAATTTGGAAGTCGTGGTCACATGAGGTCTTCACTTAATGACCCAAGGAGGAACTGTCATCACTAAGCAGCACGGTCATGTCACATCACACTTCGGTCATGTCACATCACACTTCGCAGCATATACAGCCGCTTAGCAATGGAAATTCAGGTGCTACTTAACACCATTAAGCAAGGACCAGCTGTAATAATAATCTTCCTTTTTGGGGAAATGTTGCAATAGGGATAATACTGATAGTCCTTGTTCAGGGGCTGTCTCATTTAGAAACCGCTCAGGTATGATAGCGATGAAAATATACGATTAATCCTCACATTCACAATCTTGGCAAGTCTGTAAAGCAAAGGAAAGGTAAAGTAAGATCATAAGTGCAGTTTCACTTAGTGACTGCTTTGCTTAATGACTGAGTTGCCAGTCCCAATTATGGTTGCTAAATAAGGACTGCCTATATATAGTTCTTATAAAAATGGCAGTAAAATGATGGATTTTCATTTCCTCAGAATAATGTGGGTGCCTATATAATTGCATGTTAGTAACAGATTTAACAGATAATCAGAGTTGGAAGGGACTTTGTAGGTCATCTAGTCCAACCTCCCACCCAAGCGGGAGACCCTACACCATTTCTGACAAATGGCAGTCCAATCTCTTCTTGAAAGACTCAAGTGATGATGCTTCCACAACTTTCGAGGGCAAGCTGTTCCATTGGTTGATTGTTCTCACTGTCAGAAAGTTTCTCCTTATTTCCAGTTAAATCTCTCCTTGTTCAGTTTCCATCCATCATTCCTTGTCTGGCCTACAGGTGCTTTAGAAAATAGCTTGAATCCTTCCTCTCTGTGGCAGCCTCTCAAATATTGGAAGACTGCTATCATGTCTCCCCTGGTCCTTCTCTTCACTAGACTAGCCATGCCTAGTTCCTGTAACCATTCTTTGTATATTTTAGTCTCCAGTCCCCCTAATCATCCTGGTTGCTCTTCTCTGTACTTTTTCTAGAGTCTCAACATCTTTTTTATAGTGTAGTGACCAAAACTGGATGCAGTACTCTAGGTGTGGTCTTACTAAGGCTTTATAGAGTGGTATTAGTACCTCATTTGATCTCGATTGTATCCCTCTGTTAATGCAATTTAGGATTGCATTAATTGGCTTTTTTGGCTGCCACTGCACACTGCTACATCTAAACTATAATAATGCCAGGCAGTTATGCTGACCTGCCCATATGGACCACACTTTTAAGGCCATTTTCTTAGCAACAAAAATTAAATTTAAAAAATGATTTCAAATTTTAAAAATTAATTTTCAGATTAAAAATGTTCCTAGCTACTTGCTTTGTATAGATCAATTAGACCATGCCCACAATGGTGTAGTAACCTTAAATTAAAAACTTGAGAAGTAATTAGACCACATCAATCAAATATTAATTTCCTATCAGGAGATTTGGTGTAATGGCAAAGCTAGATGATCTCTGAAACACCTTCTGAAATTTATTATTCTATGAATTTGAGATAATTGGCATGTGAATAATCAGCAGAGCTTGACTGGAACAAGTTTCAGATATAAAGTTATTATATACAGTATGCTTGTTTATGTGTGTAATATTTAAATGTGTATATTTAATATTTTAGTATTGTGTGCTGCTTCTTAGTAGAAATCTTGTTGGGCATTAGACTACACATGGCAAAATTAGAATTTATCCCAGGCACTTCATTTCTCTTGAGACATAACAGAATTGCATTTTACAGATATTTACTTAAGGCGGGGAGGAAATCTCATTGGCTTCATTTATATCTTGTTTCAGTGAAATAGGTCTAGGGCAGAATTTTGTTGGTTAGTTTTTAGATTTTGGATACTTTCTCGTAAATTTAAATTTGTGGCTGTGTCTTTGAGGCTTTGAAAATTAGAAAATTGGGCCCATTCAGCTTCTCTTGAAAAAAATGTCTAAAGAGGCATTTGAGCTAAAAAGTATTGCCATAACTTCACTGCCAGTTCCAGTGAATGGGCATGCACACCTGTTCAGTGAGATGGCCTGTAATTTTGTGTGAGCTGAAGTAGGCTGTGAATGAAATAAGGGCCTGTTTCTGAAAACACATAAGTAATCCTTGAAATGTGGATCTCAGGGCAACTGCCCATTCATCTGTTTGCTTGAAAACTCAAATGGTCCTGCTTCTCTATAATATCTCTACTTCTCTATAATATCTGAACTTGGAAAACCCACTCAGACCCATTTCTATTTTCCCAACTTCCCTAAGACATCCCAGAGAGGTAACCTGTCTCTTCTTTGCCTTTTGCATGTAATTGAGATTAGTAAATGAGAACAGATATTGCTTGGCTTTTATTTCAGCCTAGTTGTTTCTCTGTTCAATTGTTTCTCCTCCAAAAAACAATATACTTTACAGGCTTTTTAGGAAGAAACAGTGCATGTAATGGAAGGGGTCAAAGCTGTGGAAGAAATAATTCCCCAGAGCCAAATTGTGTGCTTGACTGCATGTGCAGAGGAACCCCATTGACTTTAAAGTAGAACATTCCATGTATGGGCATCCAAGAGTAGAATTTGGCCTTTAGCATTGAGACACATACTGGTAAAGGAAGACAGTTTGTGGCAGCTGTTCCATAGTCTTTGTTGTTTTTTTTGCTATATGAGACAAACTAGGGCAAGTCCTAGTTTGTGTATTGTACATAAAAGAGACTCTATTAAATCCCAAGCTTGCTGTCTCTTTGAATAGCAGCCAGTTCTTTACTGAAGTAACTTTTTCTTGGGGAAGAAAGGAAAGGGGGGCAATACATCATGCAAAGTATTCTGTTTCTGGTATGTATCATTATTAAAGGCATTTGGAAGCCCTCTCTTGCAATCCCTGTTTAGATTTGCTTTAGAAAATAAAAGGGCAAGATTTTGTCAGGCAAGAGATGACAGTTACTGTACCATCCTTTTATTTTTTTTATTTTTAATCCTTGTTATCCTGCAGAGCTAAAAGCTAAAATCAAGACTTTCAGGAGACGCGTGGATGTTTATTTGGCCCAGCAATTGTGATGTTCATCAGAATAAACCTGAATGGACGACAGCTTTACAGATGATGGGGGGAAAATCAATTGGACCTAGTGTCAGGTCTGATAAAAGATATGAAGAAAAGAAGGGGTTGCTAGACAATCCTTGGAAGAGAAATAATTCTAGCCAAAATGAAACATGCCAAAACTAAATATCTTCCATGATCAGAAAATAATTCTCTATGTTAAGAGGACATTACTGTGAACCATCTTTTTTTTTACATCCTCTTAACTAGAGAAGAGCAATGCAGTTCTCACCAGTGTTTTTTTCCTTTCACACTGGACATTGATTTTTCTCCCTGCCAAAGTGTGCTTTTCTAATGGAGCTTGAAATTAACACGGCTTTTGGTGGGGGCAGGGGCTGTTGTTTTCCTCCTTGATCATGTATAAATGCATGCACGGCTCTGGGAAGTAAATTTCATTAAAGCCATTGTTAAAAATGCATTAAAAATACACACAATACCTTACTTTTATCTAGCTATTGTGGTGAATGGTGATTACTGCATTGGAATTTCCTTATATTTACCAATAAGGAAAAAAGAAGGATTTTACATTTAAATTGGCCTGCAATTTCAATTAATCTTGCAATTTAATTTGGGGGGAAGCAGCTCCATGAAACAGGATGACCTCTCACAGAATAGGGCACATCGAGCTTTGCATAGGCAATAGCCACACCTTTAAATCTCCTGTCATTGGTAACCTGGCATTACCAACTGAGCTGTGGTGGCACAGTGGATAGTATGCAATATTGCAGGCTAACTCACTGCTCGCTGCCAGCAGTTTGATCCTGACCAACTCAAAGTTGACTCAGCTTTCCATCCTTCCAAGGTCAGTACAATGAGGACCCAGATTGTTGGGGGCTGTATGCTGACTTTGTAAACTGCTTACAGAGAGCTGTAAAGCACTATTAAAGCAGTATATAAGTCTAAGTGCTATTGCAATTATAATTATACTATAAGCCAAACTGGAGAGCCAGTTTGATCACTAAGCTAGAAAGGAGGAGACCATAAGTTCAAGTCCTGCCTTAGCTATGAAAGCCTGCTGGGTGATTTTGGGACAGTTATCCTCTCTCAGCCCAATTCACTTCACAGGGTTGCTCTTGTGTGGAAAATAGGAGGAGGAAGTTGATATGTTTGCTGCCTTGAGTTATTTAGGGAAAAAAAGAAAGGCAGGATATAAACAAACCAACTAACAAATAGATTAGAGATTTTCAACTGATGGTCATGGGCTAAAATAAGGTGTCCCAAGAATACAGTTTTACCAGCCTTCAGTTGTCTGTCTTTGAATAAAGAATTGACAGAGGGAATGGAGGTTATGGCAACCCACCTTAATTAAGTGCAAGAAATTGCCTTCACTTTTCTGCTCCTTATTCACGATGGCTTTGCTTTTAAAGTGTTCATTGGTCAGAGCTTTAGAGGTCGTTCATAACCATCTGCTTGAGCCTTTTAGAAAATGTGACTTTTAAAACATGCATATGTGTCTCAAAAGAGTGGCAGTTACCTGCTCAGCCTTTTGCCTCCACTGAGAAGTTATTCCAGTTTGACACTTTCCCCCCACAATCCATGCATGTGGTAGCAGCTCACTCAGGATGAAATCTTGTACTTTAGCTCTTAGTTGTTGCAATTGTCTCTGAAAGTCACGTAGCATCCCTCTTGTCCAAATAACTCAGTAAACATTTTTAAAATTATAGTTGTTACTGCCACACAGGATCACCTGATTATATTCATCTTCTGTTCTCTGCTTACAAACTCTGTTCTTGTCTATTTTCCCCTTGATCCTGATAAACAGAATGTTCTTGGATGTTTCGTGGTGATTCAGATAAATGAGTTTGTAAAACAAGTAACTATCTCTTGCTGTTGCTGTTCTAGTCACAAGCTGGCAATGGAAGAGGTATCTTTAGAGGTAGAAAAACTATTTGGAATATAGTGATATCTTTTTTATTTTATTTATTTTCTACATACACAATATTATGTATTATAAGATATCACAAAATCTCTGCCATAGTAACACATTTTGCTGCATTCTTTGATTAGTAGAAAATATTGCCTTTTCCAAAACAGATAAATCACACAGTTCTGACAGACATTCCTTGACATCTGGAATAATAATACTTTAACAATTTCTTAGAATAATTCTTTTAGCCACTCTCCCTGCTTGATATAACCTTAATTCCCGATAGACAGTCAGATTACTAAACTTTGGTATGTAATTTAATACTACATTAACATCTTTCACATTTAAAGATTTTTCTCAAAAATGTTTATGTACTATTCCCCAAAAAGATATCAAATTGTCACATGACCAGTGAACTCTTATTTTTATTCCAGCATTGAAAATCTGATGTTCATCTTTTCAAATGCATTTTTAAGGAGTGCATTTACACCATAAATACAATTTGTTAATGAAATAACCTTAATCTCAGATCTGTAAATATCATTTTAATATTTTTAAGGAGATGAACCCATTGATGAGACTTACTGGATATTCCAGTTCCTTAATCCGTGTTTGAAATATCCCTCTTTAAAAATAGTCTTCAGATTTTGATAGAGATATGTTATAGATTTTAATTCTGCCATAGATTCCATCAAATAAGAAAGCAACTCAATTGCCTTTGAGCATTTTATCCATATTGATCTAGATTAGAAAAATCTAGAAGTCTGTAAATTCAATGTACTCCCAATGTTGTGAATTGGGAAGACCAAATTTAAGTGGAAATTGGAAAAAATCAGAATATATGTACATGCTCATCAGCCTGCATATCATCATACTTTTCTGTACCTATAGTTACAATGGACAGTAAAAAAAATCTAAGGAAGAGTTCACAAACTGCTCCTCTCAAATAGATTTCCATTGAATTTGAAAAGGTAATTCATAATCTCTCTAGAACAGTTGAGCAATTCATTGTGCATTATTTAGAAACAGATAGCACATATTTCACTGTCAATCAAATCAAGAAGATAATAATTGGCAAGACCTCGTGCTCATGAATACCAAGAGCAAGAAGTACATCTGTATATCAAATCTGACTGCCCAAGAGACCAGATTGTTGGTTCAGCAATTTTCTGTCAGATAGCTATTCGTTGTTGTTGACACAGAGGGAAAGTCATTAATTAAGAAGAGAGGAGTAATGTAGGTCGGGGGTGGGGGGTGCGGGATCAGATTCAAGTAAGCTATCCTCCACACAGTTGCTTAGTATTTGTAAGAATAAACTTAAAATAAAACAGTGCCATTATTCCCTCATATTTTAAAAAAAGCTGGATTTTCAACTGTGTTTTCTCTTATTTTTCCTTTCTTTATTTTCTTTCTTTCTGCTGTCTTTGACTCTGCAGTCTTCCTTTTCAAGTGTCCTCTGCTATTTGTTTCCACAACGAAAATTGAACAGTCATATCAGATTAAAACCTCCATAGATGTCACGGTTTTGTGGAAAAGTTCCTGCGAAGTACTGCAGTGCTGAGGGCTTCAGACAAAAATTGGCTAATGGGATCTGATTTCAGATGTGGTGAAGTCTATTAAGGCAAACAGAGATCAGGCTTAGATGCCTGACAAAAAGTAGGAGCATTGCAGATGAGATAAATATTAATAGGATTTCAAATAATACTGAACAAAATTGCAAATGAGCTGGGGAAACAATGAGGGAGGGAGGGAGGGAGGGAGGGAGGAGGGAAGGAAGGAAGGAAGGAAGGAAGGAAGGAAGGAAGGAAGGAAGGAAGGAAGGAAGGGCAGGAAAGAAGGAAGGAAGGAAGGAAGGAAGGAAGGAAGGAAGGAAGGAAGGAAGGAAGGAAGGAAGGAAGGAAGAAAGGAAGGAAACTATTAAAATTATATCTCAAGAAGATCAAACCTCCCTGCCCTCCTTGCCATGACCTAAGTCATGTCAGGCAAGCCATTCCTAATTAGTGTTTCTGAAGACAATTCAGAATGTCACATGGGCATTATTTACAGGTGGCAGAAGGACCATGTTGCACTGGAGATGAGTTTCGGGGCCTGTTGTGTTCATAGCTGTCCTGCAGAAATGGAATAGGGCCTTTGCATGCTGATTGTTCAAAATCTCATACTTCCCCTGTCCCTCAAAACCAGGCTATCGCTGTATCACAGACTTGCCTTGTTCTGCAGTTAGCTCAAGCACATCTCCTTTTGCTGTTTTTCTTTCTCCTGGGTCACCTCCTTTGGCACTGCGCCAGGGAAAAAAATTAACTGTACTCTTCACAATCAGTTTGAGACTATACAGCTGGCATCAGTTCAGGCACTTCTTCACAGAACCTATAAAGTCAGATTTGTTTCTATGTGAGTGTTATGTATGTAGGTTTGAATGTCATTGGTTTAGTTTGAATTGTTCTTGTAAAATGTCAAATAGGATTGGTTTAAATAGTGCAGGAAAACCCTGCACTCTGATTGGCTGGCAACTACGGCTGCCGGCTATAAGAAGCAGTCGTAGCTCAGCCAAGTCGGGTCCATTCGAGCTGTAGTCACTTAATAAACTCTTCACTGAAGCTTTTCGCGTCTGACTCTTCATGCAAACATAACACTGGCGACGAAGGTGGGATTCCCCTGAAGAAGAGACGACGTGGAAGACAAGCAGAAGAGTGAGATGGCTGCACTGAACACCCCCCCAGCCCCGTTTGATCCGGCGGCAGAAGACTGGGAATCGTATGCGGATCGCTTCCAGATGTACCTGGAAGGAAACGACCTCGCCGACATCCACGAGAAGTGGAAGAGGGCGGTATTTCTCACGCACTGCGGTCCGGCAGTCTTCAAGATGGCAAAGGCATTGGCGGGAGCTGCAGACTTGAAGGTAATGGAATGGCCTGATTTAGAAAAGCTTTTAAGAGCCCATTACGCCCCACAAGTATCGTGCCTCATTAAGAGACACGAGTTTTATCGTCGGGATCAAGGGGAAAGCGAAAATGTTAATGACTTTGTGGCAAGTTTAAGGGACATTGGGGGTGCTTGTGATTTTACCAACTTAGAAGAGGCCATGCGTGATCGGTTTGTTCTAGGCCTTAAAGATAAGGTCTTACAGAGCAAATTACTAATGAAACCTAAGATCACGTTTAAGGAGGCCATAGAGGAAGCTGTTTCAGCGGAAGCAACCAAGTTCTCAGCAGCAGCCATGAAGAAAATTAACAAGGCCTCAAGCCATTCTGACGTGGAAAAGTCCACAACAACCCATTGCGAGCAAATAGATTCTGATTCAGACTGTAGTGAGGTGGAGGAAGGAATTTATAGACTCAGAATGGAGAAGAAAAGGAAAGACCTTGGAAGAAAGAGGCAAGAATTTTATTGCAGAGGCTGTGGGGGCACCCGCACTGAATGCAAGTTTTAGACACCATCTGCCTACGTTGTGAGAAAAGGGGTCACCTAGCAAGAGTCTGCAAATCATCCAGAAGGAAGAAATCCTCCACCTAGTAGGAAGAAATTTCCTGAGAAAGAATTCAAGCCCAACAACTTCAGTGAGAAAATGGGGCGCAACTCAGAAGCAAATGGGAAGAATGAAACTCATCAAACAGTCACCATTGGTCATTCTTCACCCTTGAGAAGCAGAAAAGTACATGTGAAGGTATTCATTGAAGGAAGGCCTTGCCAAATGGAAGTGGACTCAGGCTCCTATTTATCTATGGTGTCATGGGACACTATTCACAGGCTACTTCCCAACATTCAGAAGAAACATTTCCAGAAGCAAGCACTGACTCTTAAAGACTACCAAGGGAAAAGATTCCAGTAGTTGGAACAAGAGAATTCAATGTGAATTCTCAATGTGGACAAGGATCGCCCAAGCTTGCTGGGACTTGAGTGGTTCAATCCACTAGGCATCGAGGTGACTGGCATCAATCACGCGAGCAACACTGAGTGGGAAGAGGCCTTGAAGTCTGAGTTTCCAGAGGTCTTCAGCGAAGGATTGGGCAAGTATATGGGGACCCCTATCACTTTCAACCTAGACCCCAAGGTGCCCCCAATTCGTTTAAAGCCCAGAAGGGTCCCATTTGCTTTAAAGGAAAAAATTGATGCACAATTAGACAAATTAATAGCTCAAGGGGTTTTAGAGCCCACTGACCACTCCAGATGAGAGACACCCATAGTCACACCAGTCAAGACTGATGGGTCAGTAAGAATCTGTGGAGACTATAAGGGGACACTGAACCATGCGCTGCAGCAGAGCGCATATCCAGTTCCAGTGGTGCATCATCTGTTACATTCACTTGGCAGGGGTACAGTCTTTGCCAGATTGGATCTGGCCCAGGCATATCAACAACTAACAGTTGATGATGCCACTGCAGAGGCCCAAACCATTGTGACTCATAGAGGTGCTTTCAAATGTAAAAGGTTACAATTTGGAGGTGTGGCACCAGGCATCTTTCAAAGCCTTATGGAAAGGATGCTCCAAGGACTGCCAGGGGTAGTGCCTTACTTTGATGATGTGTTAATCTCTGCTGAAAATGACACTCAGTTACAAGGGAGACTCAGAGAAGTCCTTACCAGATTCAGGAAAGCGGGGTTAAGAGTCAAGGAAGAAAAATGCACTCTTAAAACTGACAAGGTTGAGTTCCTGGGCTACATGATTGACAAGCATGGCATCCACCCTACAGATGCCAAGGTTAAAGCAATCAAAGAAGCCCCTAAACCTCGATGCAAGGCAGATTTGCAAGCTTTCCTTGGACTCATTAACTTTTATCACATGTTCCTACCTCAGAAGGCAACCACTGCTGAACCATTGCACAGATTACTTGATAAAAAGTCTGTTTGGGTCTGAGGCAGGAAGGAACAATCAGCATTTAACAGTATTAAAAGACTAATCACGTCTGATGCTGTACTGATACAGTTCTCTGAGAATTTGCCTGTTGTACTGACTTGTGATGCATCCCCTTTTGGAGTGGGGTTTTTTTTGAGCCACAGGCTTCCCAGTGGGAGAGAAGCCCCTATTGTATTTTACTCTCGCACTTTGACCAAAGCAGAGAGGAATTACAGCCAATTGGACAAGGAGGCATTGGCAATTGTTGCAGCTGTTAAGAAATTTCATGAATATCTGTATGGGAGAACATTTACCATTGTTACAGATCACAAACCTTTGTTAGGCATTGTGGCAGGAGACAAGCCTACACCTACTATCCTGTCACCAAGAATGCTGAGGTGGAATGAATTTCTTGCTGCTTATTCATACAAACTTATCCACAAGCCTGGCAAGGACATTGGACATGCTGATGCACTGAGTCGTTGCCCACTTCCTTGCCACAAGGAGGACTTTGAACCTGAAACACACACCTTTTTCCTAGAAACTGTTGCCAAGCTTCCAGTTCATGCTGCTGAAATTGCCAGAGAGACTGCCAAAGACACTGTGTTGGCCTCTGTTATAGGCTGGATTAAGAAAGGTTGGCCTCTTCAAGATCTACCTCACCTGGCCCAACCTTTTAAGTCCAGGCAAACTGAATTATCTGTATTAAGAGGATGTATTTTGTGGGGTAACAGGGTGGTTATTCCTGCAAAACTGCAAAGAGAGGTTTTGGAAATGTTACATGAGGGTCATCCTGGTATTGTAAGGATGAAGGGATTGGCCAGGAGTTATGTATGGTGGTCAGGTAATTCTAGGGGGGAAGGGGAGGAACAGGAGGAAAATCAGCAAGCAAGAATCAACCCCATGTGTAATGAGCCATTACGACAGGAACCATTTCAAAACCTGTCACAATGCCAAAATCCATCCTTAGAAGTGGAAGATTGTACATCACTACCTGATTTGGGTGCTGACATTGGGCTGGAGATGGGTTGGGAGGAGAGACCAGATTCTAACAATCAAACAGGGTCTTCTTTCACAGGAAGTCCCAGTGGGGAAATGTCAGCAGACACATTTCCTCTCTCACTGGGTGAGAATGTTAAAACTTCTGTACCACGAAGGTCTCAACGTACACACAAGAACCCCACCTATTTAAAAGAATACATTAGATAGGTTGGGGTTTGGTATGGACTGAACCTAGTGGGGAGGGTGTTATGTATGTAGGTTTGAATGTCATTGGTTTAGTTTGAATTGTTCTTGTAAAATGTCAAATAGGATTGGTTTAAATAGTGCGGGAAAACCCTGCACTCTGATTGGCTGGCAACTTGCTGCCGGCTAAAAGCAGCCGTAGCTCAGCCAAGTCGGGTCCATTCGAACTGTAGTCACTTAATAAACTCTTCACTGAAGCTCTTCGCGTCTGACTCTTCATGCAAACATAACAGTGAGGATAATATCAAGGGAGCTGTAGGAGCAGATTCATGCACTGAGCAGGCACTGGACCAGACAATATCTATAATTCTTTCCACCCCTTATATTCTACATAATAATTCTAAGTGCCATTAAAACCACTTTCCTTGGCCTATTTGCTCCCCAGCAGCCTGAGATCATTGTGGTTTGATCTTTTAAGAAGTTTGCATTCTTAACAGTGACCATCATTCTGGGAAAGATCCTGTGGAGACCTATGGCAGCTGTGGAATGCAGCTTCTGACTAACTCAAAATTAATTGGCTCATTTAGGGCGCGTCCTCACAATGTCCTGAAGATGCTCCAGTCCTGTGTTTCTGTCAGCTTGACTTTATACCAGAAATCCCGGTACACACGCACACACACACACACACACACACCATAAGCAAAATGCACATTTTATTTTTATTTATTTATTAATCAAATGTATAGAACCACCAATTTATTATACATAAATCAACCAAATTTATGTAACCTGCATGGTACACAACAATAGATAAAAACTAAAAAGGTGAAGAGTAAATACAAATATAAAATTCCATAATAAGAAACTGGAAATACAATATATATAGGAAATAAAAATGCCTCCTTTCAATGGAGCCATATGCTCTCCATGAATATAAAAGTGCACATGTATGCAGGCAAGACGATTTTCCTCTTGGCCTTTTCTCTGCTTTTCCTGAATAAGGTTTGCTGCATATTTTATTGCACTGTAATTATTCCTTATGCAAGGAATGATTGTAGCATGTGCCTTACACACAGAGCATTTTCCAGAGTATTTGGTCCAATTTAGTAGTTTTGGTTCTGTTTGGTTACTACTTCATATTTATATATTGTGTACATTTCAATGTTATGAAGCTGTTTTGCTTTGCTATTTGTTTTTCTGTTCCATGCTGTATTAATCCAAGAAAGAAAGAAAGAAAGAAAGAAAGAAAGGAAGGAAGGAAGGAAGGAAGGAAGGAAGGAAGGAAGGAAGGAAGGAAGGAAGGAAGAAAGAAGAAAGAAGCAAGCTTTTGGCTTTCTTTCTTTTCTTTTCTTTTAAGACCCAGTGCACTATTTTATCATTTTCAGTCCTTCTGTTTAGGAAAAGTCTGTTTCAATTACATTGGTTAAGCGAAAGTCTATTCATATATAGTGTTAAGTTTGCATGAAGAGACAGACGCAGAGTGCTTCAAGCTCTTTGTTTACTAGTGACTACAGCTCAGAACAAACCCACTTTGGCTGGGCTGTGGCTGCTACTTATAGCCAGCAGCCCTTGCCAGCCAATCAGAGTGCAGGGTTTTCCCACACTTTTTAAACCAATGATTTCTTACATTTTACAAGAACAGTTCAAACTAAACCAATGACTTTAAACCTGCATACATAACATATAGAATGGAAAAATAATACATTTAAAATTATGATTGATGTGCTTTAGGGCAGTTGAGATTATTAATGAAGGATACAAGAACACTGGATGCTGTTCTGAAGGCAGGACAAAAACCACTACTTTGTAGTGTCAGAAATATACCCTGGGAAAATACCCAAGAAAAAAAAAGTCATAAAAGAAACTAGAGCAGAGGTGGGATTCAGCAGGTTCTGACCACTTCTGGAGAACTGGTAGCGGAAATTTTGAGTCGTTTGGAGAAATGGCAAATACCACCTCTGACTGGCCCCACCCCCATCTATTCTCTGCCTCCCGAGTCCCAACTGATCGGCTGGGTCTTCCTTTGTTGCCCTGCACAGGAGAACGGAGCTGGAAAGCAGGCTAGTGGGGTGGGGAGGGAATGGGGATTTTACAGTATCCTTCCCCTGCCACACTCACCAAGCCATGCCCACCAAGCCATGCCACACCCACCAAGCCAAACCCACAGAACCAGTAGTAAAAAAAATTGAATCCCATCACTGAACTAGAGGGAATGAAGAACTATTGCAGAGGGAAAGAAAATGGTTGCCACATCACCAGAATGGACCAGCAACATTTTTGGAGTACAGGAATTGATAGTGTTGCCCTGAATTCCCAATCAACCTGCTTTTTCTGCTTCTGTTGCTCAGGCACTGTTGATTTGTTTGTTTGTAGTGCTTTACTTTCTTGTAGAACAATCCTTGTGTTTTGATTGGTTACTTCTCAGGAACAAACACCACCTTACTACATTTTCCTGTCTTTTCTAACCCTGGGCAGATGCTCATCAATCACCATTTATAGAGATTCTCAGTCATCCAGGTCATGGTTGTACCAAAGGTCCTTTTTTTCAAAAGCCAACTGGACTTTGCTTTTCCGTGAAGATGTTTTGCTTTTCATCCAAGAAATGTCTTCAAGGAAAAACAATGTCCAGTTTGGGCATTGGGCTCACCAATCACCATTTTCATCCATTCTCAAAGCTCCAAATGACCCAGCCACTGTTCTTGTACTGATTTATCTTGTTTTCACCCATCCATTTATTTAAGATCACGTTCATTCAGAAAGTTGCACAAATTGTCTCAAAAATTACCTTGGTTCTTCACTGTCACTCACATACGAAATTCTACTTTCCTATGCACCCAAAATCATCACCTAGTGAAACCAAATCATGCATTACCTTCATAATTAAAGCTACATATTCACTTCCTTGCATGTATTCATTAACTCCGTATGATCAGAGATACTCAATTACATCCTCCTTTCTTTTAGATATGTATGAATTTCATATATAGTTCTATTTCATATCTGAGTTCTATTGTTGTGACATCCTGGGTGTGGTGCTGTAATCTCCTGGGTCGTTGTCTGTGTTGCAACCTCCTGATGTTTTGTGTTGTAATCTCCTGAGTTCTGTGATGTAGTATCCTGGGTGGAAGGCTGTGATGTGACATTCCGGGCCTTGGTTTGGCTCCGAGTTTGAGGTCTGGCTATGTGTTTATAGCGTGTGTCAGTTTGCTTAGTTTGGGGGTCAGAGGGGGTGTAGCAGCTGGTGTTGCAGCTCAGGAGGTTGCAACACAGACAACAACCCAGGAGATTACAGCACCACACCCAGGATGTCACAACAATAGAACTCAGAAGGTCATCACACAGCCCATTACCCAGGTCGTTACAACACAAAAGGCTGAGAGACACACAGCCAGCACCTCAGCCACACAGGGTCTCAGGAAAAAGCCATCCAATCTGCATACATCAACTCCATCAACCAATCAAGAAGTAACAACACAGCCAACTCTGGAGTTTAAAAGGGAAAAACAGCCACTATCACACACTTCTCCCAGAAGAACGAAGCTGAAGACACCAGCCTGAAGGTGACGGATGAGATTTCATTGAAACGTTGCCAAGGTATTCTCAATCTTACAGGACAAGACCGAATACACCAAGACCTACATACCTTTACCCGTGAAAATCTACAAATATATATATATATATATATATATATATATGTGTGTGTGTGTGTGTGTGTGTGTGTGTGTGCGTTTTCGTAGATTTTCACGGGTAAAGGTATGTAGGTCTTGGTGTATTCGGTCTTATCCCATGTAAGATTGAGAATACCTTGGTGACGTTTCGATGAGATCCCACTTGCTATCTTCAGGCTGGTGTCTTCGGCTTTGTGCTTGTGCCAGCAAAGCGTGATCTGAGCTGCCTTCTCTCTATAAATACTGGAGGGAGTGTGGTGTGCTGGCTCTGTTGTGGATTGGTTGGCTGTGTTGTTGGCTGTGTTGTCGCTTCTTGATTGGTTGATGGAGTTGATGTTTGCTGATTGGTTGGCTGTGTTGTTGGCTGTGTTGTCGCTTCTTGATTGGTTGATGGAATTGATGTTTGCTGATTGGATGGCTGTGTTGTTGGCTGTGTTGTGGCTGAGGTAGTGGCTGTGTGTCCTTCAGCCTTTTGTGTTGTAGCTACCTGGGTAGTGGGCTGTGTGATGACCTGTGTGATGACCTTCTGAGTTTTATTGTTGTGACATCCTGGGTCTTGTGCTGTAATCTCCTGGGTCATTGTCTGTGTTGCAACCTCCTGAGGTTTTGTGTTGTAATCTCCTGATTCCGTGATGTAGTATCCTGGGTGGAAGGCTGTGATGTGACATTGCGGGCCTTGGTTTGGCTTTGAGTTTGAGGTCTGGCTATGTGTTCATAGCGTGTGTCAATTTGCTTAGTTTGGGGGTCGGAGTGGGGTGTAGCAGCTGGTGTTGCGGCCATGGTCTGGTTTCTGGACGGTGGTTGCCTTTTGTCTGTGGGGTGGGCTTGGGTTTGAGTCTGGTGAAGGAGATTGGTGGTGGCATCATGTGTTATTTTGGGTCCGGTGTTGGTTTTCGTGGCTGGGACTCATTTGTTGATTAGGGCTAGTTTCCAGATGTCTGGTAGGTGGGAAGTATCATCCCATTTATTCATGTTATGGGGGTGTTTCTCTATTTCAATGGCTTCCCTAATTATCTCTTGTTGAAGTGTTCAGTGTTGGAGATAAGTTTGGATCCCTCAAAAACAATTTCATGTCTCATTTCATGAATAAACGGGATGATGTCACAACAATAAAACTCAGAAGGCCATCACACAGCCCACTACCCAGGTAGCTACAACACAAAAGGCTGAAGGACACACAGCCACTACCTCAGCCACACAGGCTCTTACGAAAAAGCCAACCAATCAGCAAACAGCAACTCCATCAACCAATCAAGAAGCAACAACACAGCCAACAGCACAGCCATCCAATCAGCAAACATCAATTCCATCAACCAATCAAGAAGTGACAACACAGCCAACAACACAGCCAACCAACCCGCTTACAACAGAGCCAGCACACCACACCTCCCCTCCAGTATTTATAGAGAGAAGGCAGCTCAGATCACGCTTTGCTGGCACAAGCACAAAGCCGAAGACACCAGCCTGAAGATGGCGAGTGGGATCTCATCGAAATGTCGCCAAAATAATCTCAATCTTACATGGGATAAGACCCAAATACACCAAGACCTACATACCTGTACCCGTGAAAATCTACGAATATATATATATATCACAGAACTCAGGAGATTACAACATAAAACATCAGGAGGTTGCAACACAGACAACGACCCAGGAGACTACAGCACCACACCCAGGATGTCACAACAATAGAACTCAGAAGGTCATCACACAGCCCATTACCCAGGTCGTTACAACACAAAAGGCTGAGAGACACACAGCCAGCACCTCAGCCACACAGGGTCTCAGGAAAAAGCCATCCAATCTGCATACATCAACTCCATCAACCAATCAAGAAGTAACAACACAGCCAACTCTGGAGTTTAAAAGGGAAAAACAGCCACGATCACACTTCTCCCAGAAGAACAAAGCTGAAGACACCAGCCTGAAGATGACGGATGAGACTTTGAAATGTTGCCAAGGTATTCTCAATCTTACAGGACAAGACCGAATACACCAAGACCTACATATATATATATATATATATATATATATATATATATATATATATATATATATGTGTGTGTGTGTGTGTGTGTGTGTGTGTGTGTGTGTGTGTGCCAAGACCTGGATAGATAGATAGATAGATAGATAGATAGATAGATAGACACACACACACACACACACACACACATATTGCTTCTTTGAGTCAGTATTGTGAAATGAGTGATCATATAAATTCTTGAATAAATACAAAACCTAAGAGTTCAAAAGAAAAAAGACAAACCTGAACCCCATTTCTGATGTCCCTACCTCATCTACTCAAACCTCAGACTTTCTGTGTTGACAAAGACCTGAAGTGAGACCAGTCTTGAATTAGTCTGAACATGAGTTCCATTCTCTACAGCTAAGAGGCCCACCTTGTTTTCATACAACTGAGCACAAATAAAGAGCCCTTCTACTTAGGATTGGGATAGTGGGGCAGTAGTCTGCACATGCATTCTGCCTTTATTTATTTATATTTCATATTTCTAGAATGCCCATCTCCCTGAAGGATTATTGCTCTTTAAGATAAAATGCCTCTTGCATTACATTTCTCCCCTTCCTTTTTATTTCTATTTTGAACCCAGCAATTGAGCTAACAGCCATTTGTATAACATATTTTAACATTTGACAATCCTCAAGTTCAGGCAGAGAGTGCAATCACCTCTAAAAGTGCTTGAGATTATTCTGTCCACAATCAGATCATATGTTTAATCTCTCGAAAGTGCAGCTATCCTGATACTACTACTACTACTACTACTACTACTACTACTACTACTTTTCCTTGTTAAGGATGGCAAACAAGTTTCCATAAATTGAGTTGGTCTCCATTTTAGACATTTCATTCCTAATTGCTGGTAGATTGCCCCTGCATTCCGGTTCCAAAGGGTCCTTCCCATTGCCATTCTTTTATTTTCTCATTTTTTTAATGATTCCTTGCAAGGAAATGCTTTTGGCTTGTACAGTCTTTGTGGCTGCATAGTTGTTAGCAGCACTTATCATTTTTATTAGCTAAGCTGCCCATATTAAAGTGATAGAGTTTTTTAATACCATGAAAAACATCTCAGGGAGCACGAATAAGTTAATTTTCTATTTAACCCAGGACCAGATGGTTATAGAAATATTATGTATAAATAAATTATGGAGAAAATACCCTCACTAACAGTTAGGATTATTTGGAATGGCTTTTCCCAGGGAGAGAACGAGGGAGAACTTTTTGCTTGTTTGGAACTGTATTCTTCACTGCAACTGACTGTCTAAGGGGATCAATTTTATAGTTAATCAGTCTGGCTTTTAGCCCAAAGTTATATAGTAGAGCTTCGGTGGTTGCACCCTGGAGCCTTGTTCTACTGTGCATTGTACTAGCCATCTTCAAAGAACTTATAGATAATAGTCTTCATGGCATTTATCTTCTTCGATACTGAACAAGGCAGACTTTCTCAATGGCAGGAGCGAGGCAATAATTCCTAAGAGGTTTTGATAAAGGCTTATGCTCATCGGTTCCCCAAAGTGAATGCACACACATTTGTTTCCCATCCTCTGTAATTCTTGGTTTAAAACTATTACAGGTATGAAATGAAGCCCAAAGTGATAGTGGAATAATGGTGGAACTAGTTAAGTATAGGGCAGACAGTGCTATTTTTTGCTTGGGCTGTATATGCTTCAAACATTATTTCGAAGAAGTGTTTCAGATTCAGAAGTGCAGCACCTTTGCTATTCATTAAAACAGCCTGATATTTTTCAGGCTTTTGTGTGAGTCAGGGGGCGGGGGGATACTGCCATTTTAACCAATTTTGCCACTGTTAAAACAGGGCACTTTCCCCCCCAAGTTCACACAGAAGCACAAAAAAATCAGGCTGTTCTATCGAATACTAGAAAGGATCTTACTTCCAAATAATTTTTAAGTCTGCCAGCGGTTATATTAAAAAGCTACAATAAAACACCAAGCTGCATATTGTACTGAAAAATTAATTTAATCATCTCCTTAAATCTTCTCACAATCCACAGCCACTATTAACTTTGACCACCTGTTTTGTGTGCCCGGTCTTCTCTCTGTTGCTAACATCAGATAGAGGGAATTAAATCTCCCTGAGCTAAGGTGCAACAGTAGTTCTGTCAAAACACTTGCCAGTAAATAGTAGATTGAGTTTGGTAAAATTGTCCTCAACAATTTAATTCTGCTGGTTCATATTGGAGATCCCCCAGCACATGAACTCAATTAGATAATGCTTATATTTGTGTAAGTTGACAGGATAAATTTCTGGTTTCCTTTCCATAACCACAATAAAAGCTAGAATATTTTAAACACCGGAATGCTTTCAGAGTCTACTTGGGGTTTTGCAAGACACTGTGACACGGTGACACAGTGGTTAGAGTGAAGTACTGCAGGGTGCTTCTGCTGTCTGCCAGCTGCCTCCAATTTGGCAGATCGAATATCACCAGCTCAAGGTTGAGTCAGTCTTCCATCCTTCCAAGGTGCATAAAATGAGGACCCAAATTGTTGGGGGCAATATGCTGACTCTGTAAAACCGCTTAGAGAGGGCTGTAAAGCACTGTAAAGCCGTATATAAGTCTAAGTGCTATTGCTATTTCTCTCTCTCCCCCCCCCAAAAATTAAGAACTCCATTTCAGTAAGCATGACACAATTATAAAATGAATAGTATTATCTGAAATGCAGGCTTCAGACACCCTTCTCCTTTAACTGTGCCATCTGTATCCTCATCCCCACTGAGTGGTTAAGTAGGAAAGTAATGGTTTTTATTGAAAGAAAATCCATTTGGAGTTCAAACCATCAGACTGATTCCAGTGTCAGACCTGGAGAAAACCAATGTATTTCTGTATGAGATTGTATCCTTGCCTATTGAATTGCCTTAGGAATATGACTGATGGTTATGTTGTGAGTCATTGTATTCAAGATTTAGGTAGGTATGCTAACTGATGCACTAACCTAAGTGAAACAAAGCTACCTCTGACCAACCTCTTGGAGGGTCTCCTCTTCTTATCTGATTGCCTCCTAGACAGCATCCCTTTCCCTCATTCTCCAAGGTCACCCACATATTCCAATATATTTATATATTCCATGATAACATCACAGAGAACTTAAGATTGTAAGTCAGGGGTGTCAAACTCTATTTCATTGAGGGCTGCATCAGGGCTGTGTTTGACCTTGAGGTCCGGGGTGGGCATGGCCAGATTGATTCACTTGTGTCAGGGGCATCTGTGGTGTCCCAAGTCCTCTGCCAGCAAAAACAGGCTCCTGAGCTCCTTTTTCACTGGCAGAGGGTAGCAGAAGGCCATTACAACCAAAAACAGAACTTGGGAGGGCTGCACACGGCTCTCCTGAGCTCTATTTTCGCTGGAAGAGGCACCTTGGGCCATATCTGAACCTTTGCTGTTTTTAGGGCAGCTCCATGGGCCATATCTGAACACCTTGTGGGCCAGTTCTGGGCCCCAGGCCTTGAGTTTGACACCTCTGTTCTAAGTAGAAGGGGGGAAATGCAAGCCAGCTTTTGTTGTTGATTAACTGAGACTTACAAAACACAAAACATAAAAACTTTGGAAATACTAAAGGGGATCTTTGAAGAATGGAACCAGAAATTAGAAGCTACAATATCAACAGTATCATTAATTGTGTATGATTCTATGGGTAGTTTATGTCCAAAAAATGTCAACAAGATGATTGACATGCGCCAAATTTTGTCTGACAAAACAGATTACCGAAAGTTGAAGTACAAATAACAGACTGAGAAAATGATTTGGAAAGAAATGTTTTAGTGGATATAAAAAAAACCTGGCTGAAATTTTAAAAATTAAAGGGGATATACAAATGATAAATCAAGAAAATGGCCTGGGTGTTGGTCCTTATTGGATCTACAAAAGATACTTTCAAAACTTTGAACAAATCTTTATCTGAGATTTAAAAAAGAATTGAAGAGGAATTAAATCCTGTCACAATATTTGAATGAACTCAAGATTAAGAGTATTAAAATTAAAAGGAAAGAATATAAATTTGGTTTATTTGATTAAGATTAAAATAAGATGTTTATTTGCAAATTTCTGGCAATTGTTTATGCATTCTGCTGACACCAACATTGAATAGGTAATGTTTTATGGATTTGCTTAGAGAGAAGGGATGAGCTATGGAATGAACAGATATCTGTCTATAACCTTATTATAGGGGGAGAAGAGTTGTTAACATAATCTATATTTATTGTAATAAATATAGGTTGGTAGTCACTTTATATATTATTTTTACTTGATTATATTATTTCTTTTCTTTTTTATTGTACATTTTATTGTTTCTTCCATTTTATTTCTTCAAATTTGCACTAGTTTTTACTATTGTAATTAGTATTCTTAATAAAAAAATTATGCAACATGGATCTCACTGCTCAGCTAGAACTAGAACTACCTATCAAGTCCCACATAGTTGGATAAAAATCAATGAAGCAAGAATTACACTGATTTCAATAAAATATCTTTAAGGCTATTCATGAGGTAAATAATACAGAGTCTTGGAAATTGCATGACATTTCCAATCCTCCTGCATGCTGAGTTCATTAAAATGCAGAGTCTCATTGAATATTTAGTGCCACTTGGGTGGAGTTCTTTTTATAAGATAAGTTCCCAATAGTTTCTACTTCTTTCTTAATTGCTTGTGTCTACCTTTCTTCCCAGCTCTCTCACAAACTCTTAGAATGATGGCACCATTCATGGCAGATGGTTCAGCAGAATGCCATAGTTGGTGGTAGTGACTGTTTCCAAGAGGTCAAATAGGATGAAAAAGGGTACACTTCTGCCAATCCAGATCCTGATATAGATCATCTATCCCAATCTTATTTCCATCTCATGGTCTGCCCTAAATCATGACTGAAAGAAATCTAGATAGCCCTCTGTAGGATCCAGAAGAAGATGAAGAAATCCAGAGGATCCCATGTAATCATTTCTGACTACCTTCTCGATAACATCTCTAAAAAAATGTTGAGGCAGGTTGGAGATGGGGCAGTAGCTGTTCAGCAAGATTTGGCCCCTTAAGTAAAGAGTGTGTCAATTACTCTTTCAACACAGTTGACAGTATGACCTCTTTACAGAAGCTCTTCTGAAGTCCAACCACACACAGCTATCCCAAAAGGTGGCAGGAGGAGCACAGATCGAGACCATAAGTATCAATTATCTACTTTCTTGAATTTCATAAGGCCAGGTCACAAAGAAAGACATCATTCTTTTCAGCTTATTTGGCTCTACTTATTTAGCATTCTACTTATTTAGCATAGGATGCAGTGGCTCAATTGCTAAGACGCTGAGCTTGTCGATAAGAAAGGTTGGCAGTTTGGCAGTTCGAATCCCTAGTGCCATGTAATGGAGTGAGTTCCCATTATTTATCCCAGCTTCTACCAACCTAGCAGTTTGAAAGCATGTAAAAATGCAAGTAGAAAAATAGGGACCACTTTGGTGGGAAGGTAATAGCATTCAATGCTCCACGGGGACATCTTCAGACAGTGCTGGTTCTTCAGCTTTGTAATGGAGATGAGCACCGCCCCCTAGAGACGGAAATGACTAGCACATATGTGCGAGGGGAACCTTTACCTTTACTTTTATTTAGCATTCAGATCTGAACTACTTTGCCCACAAAGAAACCTGGAAAAGCCTCCAGCTGTTATATTGTCCAGCTGTGCCTCTGCAAAAAATTCCAAGCAAAATAAAAAACAATTTATTTGTCTTGAAGACAAATAATGCATTGTCATTCATATTGCCACTGAATAGGCCCAAACATGGGTGCATTCCAGTCTGTGGTTTAATTCACTTTTGGTTTTATGAAATCCAAGAATTTTTTCAGTCACTTCATTTTTAGAGCACCTCCGTAAAGAAAGGGAGCTGCTTAGGATACCTAGAAAGAAAACTCACAGCAACTATCTCATGTAACACTCAGGACATATCTATATTCCAAAAATCAATCAAATCCAAGATAGAACTTCATCAAGCTATTGGGGAAATCCTCAAGTGCCTTTTGGAAACACCCAGGATCGACAGGATCCATGCAAACCTAAGCCAATGCCAATTACCCTTCCAAGGCATTGATTGAAGTCTTCTGGAACCAAAAGTCACAGAGACACTAATACCTGTTCTGAGATGACATCTAAGAGTTTGAGAAGGGTTTCTTCAATGTAGTAGAACAATCAGTAGCCCCAGCTTATTTCTATTATCTTGAAGTAAAGGGAACTTGCATCCAGTTACAGCTAAGGAAGCACTACTGATCATTGTCAAAATCTTCCAAATCATCAGAACCACCCTTCCTCCTTGGCCTTGGAGTATAGTCATTAAAGGATCTGAAGCAATGAAATATGATTGTCTTATGTGGTCTCTAGCCAGCACCAGATCAATTTTTGAGGCCACTGTTGGGCTGCTGTTGCTGCTCCAGTCACTGTTCCAGGTTTTACTCTGGAAATCCCCTATTCCTGGCTTATATTCTGTCACTGGGCTCTGACTCGATGCCATTCAGAGCAGAAGTTCCATTTAGTGGACAAGACAACTTGACTAGTTATCCCATGACTGCCTAAAGAACAACATTGATCTGTTGTCCTCAGTGGATGAATATCCTTAATGGACTACCATTAATTCAATTTCTTCCTTCCTGTCTCCTCTCTTATCCTAAGATAATTCTCCTCTTCTTCAACCACTTCACATCCCCTTCCATCCAGAACATCCCATAATTTGCAGCAACATCTCAATCTTTCATCTTAGGTCTTGATTCCATTCCCTCCTTCCTTTCTTATCATTCTTCTACTATTCTGTAAAAAATTATAATGGGGAAAACTTATTAAATCATAGCATTCCTTCAGCTATATTAAATTCTCTTTCTTCACACCACCCATATCCAACATTTTTGAGAAGGGTTGTTTGGTGTTTTATCCATTCAAGAAGAAAAAGCATGACCAAAGAACCAGTCTTTGAACTGTCAAGGAATGTTCTGAATGTAGGTACCCAATTAACATCAGTACCAATATAAATATACCAGAAGAGATTTACAGAAAAGGCACAAAGATGGCTCTAGTTTATAGTCAAGTCATGTACAAGAAAGCTGAAGGTTTGGATTAAGGAGCCTGGTATGCTTATTCATCCAAAACTGTAGAAAGGGACATAAAAAGAGTTGAACAATTCTTTCCTTCTGACAAAAGTCCAACAGTCATCAAATACTGTAATTACTGAAAGGAAGACAAGGTTATTTTTCTGCATAATTATTTGTAAATGGGGCTGAGTGGGTGGATAGAGACAGGTCTTCTTAGTTTTGCTGAGAATACAGTTCTGGAGAAAGATGTTGTTAAAAGGGAGAATGAAGGGAGAGATGTAAATTACTGGAAGAGAAGAAAAGGTTTGTCAGGAGCACCAAAGAAGCCAATGTCACATGGGAGATAGGGGCAGAGAGAACCAGGCTTCCTGGACTTCCTTTCTTTGAGACTCTACCCTTGAAAATCTTCAGTTGGTGGAAAGCATCCATGGACAAGAAGTTTTTCATTACAGACACTCAATCTCTACCCATGTCAGGAGTAAGGGTTGATAATAAGGAATACCATGGTGACTAAATGGGGATGGAAGTTCTAAGCTTGTTTTCATGGAAGCAAGAGCCACTTATTATCTAATTTTAAAGCATAGATTCCCTTATCTTACAACCAATAATCTCTTTCACCCAATGTTGTTGCAAACAGAAGTAAACCAGCAAAATACCCAAAAGATTTCTTCTCCAGATTCCACCTTAATGGAATAAGCTGAGCTAACTGGATCCATTCCCTGCATAGCAGCCAAAGCCTATGTAAACTTACCAAGGACTAAAAGTCAATGGACTAAGTGGGACTTTCAACAAAGCAAGTTCAGAAATCTGAGGCAGATTCCTATTTTTACTCTTGTACATGTGTGTACTTGTGTGTACATGTGTATGAAACAGAGTAGTTTTTGAAAATGGTTTTTGTATGGGAGATCCACTAATAATATTAATGGGTGCCTTTATTTGTAAATAGTAGCATTTAAATCAATTACAATTATTTTGAATTAATTTAATTATTTTGTTGTTGTTGTCATTCTCTCTAGGTTTTGTTCTTGTTTTGTTTGTTTCCAGTAGTCATCTCTGGAATATACATCAATAGATCAATGAATGAGTTATATGTGCACATTTGTGTCTGGAAAAGTAAAATCTCCAGAACTGGGTTCTTTGGTTCTGTCTTTGCCTCTGTCTCTGTCTCTGTCTCTGTCTCTGTCTCTGTCTCTGTCTCTGTCTCTGTCTCTCTCTCTCTCTCTCTCTCTCTCTCTCTCTCTCTCTGTGTGTGTGTGTGTGTGTGTCTCCCTGTCTCCTTGTCTCCCTTTCTCTCTATATATGTACAGTATGTTTATATAGGGTCATTTTCCTTTCAAATAAGTATTCATAATCAGTTGTTTACTGTCTTTTTGATAAGAGACAGTGCATCATCTTGCAATATCTCATGTGCAGGATGGGATGATCTCATGTGCCAAATATCAGTGTCTGGGCAAAGCTTGGAATTAAATGCTATTTCATATTGTATTTGTTTTAATTAAAATGTTAATAGGAATGTTTGGAAACAGCTGAACAAATGGGTTCCCCTGTATCTTTCAAAGAATAAGGAAGAAATAACATAAATCAAGAGTTTAAAACTTATCCTCAAAAGCAGATGAATGGATAAGGAAGAACTGATTTTGATTTGGATAAATATTACAAAAATCTTCTGGATAAAATAACTGGTAGTTTGCTTTATTAAGCAAACGGAAGCATTTCTGTTAGCATCTCAAAGAACTGACTAGATAAACTGTTGAAATTATGGTCTAATTATGTTCTTTAGTTATTATAATAATATCCATAAATCAGATATGGAAAAAACTTTGTAGCTCATTGCAGAGTCTATCTACTATAGAGTTATAGCATTTAGCATATTAATTTCCAAACATTGTCATGCTAATGTGATATTCTTACTTGAGAGTAAATTATGTAGATACATGCATAGTATGGAGCTGTACACCTTCTTCAGAACTTATCTAGACAACTAATCCAAAATGGGTTCTAATTAAGTTTTATTTGCAGTATAAGATATTCCATTATAAAGGCAATAGAATGATAACTGGCAACAGTTATCATTCTACTACTTAGGGAGACTTTTTTCCTTCTGCAAAAGCCTTGCATCCAACACTATGGATATTTTTGCATCCTTGGCATAGCCACAAATACATCATATCATATCATCTAGTATAGAAATTAATATTTTAAAAATCCAAAACTGATTCTGGATTTGCTGGCCTTAGAGCATGAGGATTGGAAAAGAACTAGGCTTAATATTTGGCAGAATGGATGAGTCACATCCCCTAGTGACTAACGGATATGGCAATAGGAAACTTTTAACTGCTTCTCTCAATTACCTTCACCAATTATGACTATTTTATCATTAGATGGATACAAATTTGGGCACACAGTTATATCCCAAAAGAATTGTGTATGTCAATTTCAAGTTGGCAGGTGAGTAGCTTATTACAGAACTCAGTTCTAGACCCAGGACAGTTTAATATATTTATAAACAATGAGAGGTTTGTTTGATTGATAGATTAATACCATTAAGCTGGTGTCAATTCTTAGGTACCACATAAATTGACTTTCTCCAAATGATCTGTCATCAACTGGCCTTTTAAGTCTTTCAGTGGTATTTTATTGTTGTAATCCAGTCTATCTACCTTGCTTGCTGGTCATTCTTTTCTTCTTTTTCTTTTCACTTTCCCCAGCATTATAGACTTCTCAAAGGAGCTGGGTTTTCATATAATGTGTACAAAATCTGGTTTGAGCCTTGCCATTTGTGCCTTGAGTGAGAACTGGGGATAGATTTGTTCTATGATTCATTGCTTTGTTATCCTGTTTATCCATGGTTTTCTCAGAAGGCTTAATACTTAAATCTGTAATAGCCTTTCTTTCCTTCTTCCTCAAAACCCAACTTTTGCATCCTTAAATTATCCCAGGAAAACTATTGCAGGAGTCTGACCTTTATAGATTTCATGGCTCCTGAGTATAATTTTCAAGGCTTTCATTGGTGCTTTTCCAAATGCTAGTTTGGGGCATTTTCTTAACAGCTGGTTCTTTTACTGCTATTAATTGATCCTAAAAGGAGAAATCATTCGCCACTTCAATGTCTTCATTGTCCATTCTAAGGCTGGTTGTTGTACCTATTGTCATTTTTTTGGTCTTTATATTTATTGTTGGTCCCTTTTTTCATTATACTCCTTAACTTTCACCATTAGTACTTGTAGTTTATTTCCATTTTTAACTCTCAGAGGAGTGTCATCATTATAGCAGAAGTCATATATATCACTTCCTCCAATTTTAAACCATTTCCATCACCTTCAATCCAGCTGCCCTCAGTACATATTTAGCCTACAGGTTGAATAAATAAGAAGAGAGCATATGGCATTATTCCTTTGCTGACCTGAAACCAGTTTGTTTTGCCATTTTCTTATAGGACTGTGACTCTTTGTTCTGTAAGGACAATGAGTTGAACTGGGATTCCCTTTTTCTAAATGATATTTTATAGCCTGCCATAGTTGATGCACATACTTTTGTATTCACAACACACACACACACACACACACACACACTGTTGACCACTACATCATTCTCTAGATTTGCTGACATAGTTTACTTAGAACCTTTACTTATTTTTTCTTCTATGGCTTGTCATATTTCTGTGGATTTCCCATCAATTCCTTTGGCCTACTGTGAAGTAATGAATGGAGTGCTGATTTAGCTTCATCTTCTAATATTACAGGATCTTTTAAGCTTCACCTTCTAATATTATAGAATCTTAAAAGTAGGGAGTATCTTCTAATATATTTTGGTTGTTAGCATCTTTACTATATAGGAATGAGAAAACCATACTGGATTACAAGTTGAATTAAGGCAATATTCTGATACATATGCAGAAAAAGTAAATGTAGTCTTTGGTTTAATTCACAGAAATATAATGTCAAGATCAAGAAAAGGCATTGTTCCTCTCTATCTTCTTAAATAGTTTTTATTGAAAGTTTTAATAACAGTAAAAGAAAATACAAACTAAACATAGAAAGATGGGAAAGTAAAGAAAAAAGAGAATAAAAGGTGTGCAGTAAAAATAGAAGAGAAATTTTTAAAAATGTAAAGAAGTAACTTCCAATCTTCATCACAACAAACACAAATACACAGGAACTTCTGGTTCCGTCCTCCTCGTCGACGGACCAGGGACCGTGACTGTGCACGGCCTCGGTTTGTGCTCTCTCGTCGGAGAGCCCTGATCCGCTGGATTAGGGGCTGAAGCTGCCTCAGAGGGGTGGCGGAGTAAGGGGAAACCACAAGCCAGGTCGAGGAGAGCCGCATCTCTCCTCCCTGGGCTTGGCTTTTTTTTCCCCTGAAGAAAATGGCCACCCTGAAGAGGAGGACCTAGCCGGACTAAGTTTTGTGCAGGAGAAAAGAAAGAGGTGAACAACATAAGAACCGGGACAATTTTGTGCAACAACTAATCTAAAACGTACCTCAGGATTGATATTTTTTTTAAAAAATTCCATGAAAGAATAAGAAAGCGGCGGTTGGAAAGGGAAGGAAAAAAAGTGAAAATACCATTAGTAGCTGAGTGGGGCTTCAAACCAGAATAGGAAGAAGCCAGAATAAGATGCTTAAATAAATCAAATTAACAGTACAGTGGAAATAAAAGGATATAATTCAAAATTGGACTGAAGAGTACCAAAAAGGAGGGGAAAACATTTAATTGGAGACTTGACTGGTTTGGAAACATCGAGATTCAGAAAGCCCTGAATAATAAAAATGGGGGGAAAAGGTGAGGACATTGTAAAACGGAGGGTGTCATCTTGTGGACAAAAATCTATGCTGAAAAGAGAAGTCCCTATTCTTTTTTACCAACCTGATTGGATATATCGAAAAGGAAATATTGAAATAACATACTAGTTACCCCAGAAAGTGAAAATTGAACTAAAAGAAAAGATACGGAATGCTGGACTGATTAGTGACTGCTGTAAACCCAGTTTTGGAATAGCTGTGAATACAGAAAATTTTAAGAAGAAAAAAGAAAAAAATTGGATTTGTGGAGTGACTATAAGAGTGTGCAACGATGGTATCTTTGTAGGACTTAAAAATGGAACTACTATATGCGAGAGGTGAATCACTTGTCTCTGTATTAAAAGACCTGGAAATGGCGATCGAAGATTATGAAGAAGAAACTTCAGAGAAAGAGGAGCTAGTTCAAGAAGAAGCCATCTTAAACAGACAATTAATACGAAGAACGCCATGAAGAAGAGGGAAAAGAAGAAGGGCTAAAACTGGGAAATTTAAGAAAATAATTAAAACTGGGAATATTTGCAAAAATCGGAAAGATAGAAAGAAATGGCTGAAAAGTAAAAGGGGGAAGGATATATACAAAGAGAGAGACATAAATCGGAGGGAGAAAAGGTTTGGGAAAATAAAAGGGAAGAGAGGTATTAAGGATCAGGAACAGGAAAGAAAGAAATATGGGGACTGTGGAATAAAAGAGAAAAATTTTTTCTAGAATACGTAGAGATAATGGTTAATGAATTTAAGAAAGGATTCAAGGGTATGAGAAGTAGTAATAAGGTATTTTGTGATTACAAATTATAGAATATAGGCTATAGAGAGGAAGGAGGGCCACTGATATTCTCTTAAAAGATGAATGTATGTTCTTTTTTTTCTTTTTTCTTTTTTTTCTGATAGAAGAAAGGTCAATGTTTAGTATAAATTGAAATGATTGAAATGAATTGTGAGGAAGTTCAAAGTGAGATTAATATCAGTGACCAGGATTAATTAAATGGATTAATTGTATCTTTTTTATTTTTATTTTCAATATTATAAACAAAATCCTATGGAAGTAAAAAGAGAAAATATGCTAATTAAATAAAATAGACATTTAATTATTATTAGTAATACATTTGAAATATTGAAAATATTGAAATATTGAAATTGAAAAAGAAATATATTTGAAATAAATTGAATAAAGGGGAATATTTTTCTTTTTTGCCTAGAGTATATAGAGATACTGATTAATGAACTAAGAAAGGGGTTTTTACATGGATATGAGAATGTATTTTGTGATTATAATGTATAGATCATAAGCTATAGAGAGGAAGGAGAGGCACTGATATTTTCTTAGAACATGAATGTATGTCTTGTTTTGTTTTGTTTTGTCTTTATTGTTAGAAGAAAGGTTAATGTTTAGTATATATGGAAATGATTGAAATGAATTGTGAGGAGGTTTAAAATGGGAGCAATATCAGTGACCAGGATTAGTCAAATGGATTAATTGTTGTTCTTTTTCTTTATCTTTTCAATATTATAGTTAAGACCCTATGGAAGTAAAGGGGGAGAAACATATTGCGGAATCTGATCTAAAAATACAATATAGAATAGTTCTAGAAAATGATTATTATTATAATTAAGTAAAATGGATATTTAATTAGGGATTATAGGTGAGGGAATGAAGACATATATAAACCACTGAGGTATCACCCCCAAAATAGAAAGAGCTGAGGGCAATCTATGTTTTGTTTTATGATTATAAGTTTGTATTGATTTGGACTTTATGGAAAGAATATGCAATGGAATTGCCAATCTGACAGACCAAAAAATTAAAAGGAGTATGAAAATAGGGGAAATATTAGTGATTTAAATGAGAAAAGAGTATACTGGAAAAGGAATTGAAATAAATTGAAGTGCATAGAGAAGGTGTTTAGAATAAAAGTAATATTAATGATTAGGATTAATTTTTCCTTTTTTTGTAAAAGTGGAGGTAAAATGTGAAAAGAACATTTTGGAAAAGGACGTGTTTAAAAGAAATGTTAATGTTTAAGAAATATATTTGAAATAAATTAAAATGAATTGAGAAGATGCTTAGATGGAAAGTAACAACACTTAAAATTTGGAAAAGGTTATATTTAAAAGAAATATTAATATTCAAGAAATATATTTGAAATAAATTGAAATGAATTGAGAAGATGTGTAATGATTAGAATTAACTTGTTCTTTTTCAGGTAAAAGTGAAGAGGTAAAATGAGAAAAGAATATTTTGGAAAAGGACGTGTTAAAAAGAAATGTTAATGTTTAAAAAGTATATTCGAAATAAATTGAAATGAATTGAGAAGATATTCAGATGGAAAGCAACATTACTTAATGGATAAGATAGGATGTTGAATGTTAAAAGTAAATATATAATTACTGTCATATTTGCATGTAAAAAGAGTGACTCGGAATTATGTTGTACACTGAAAAAAGCTTTTTTTATGTTGTTTTGGAAAAATGGAATAAAACTTGTTTAAAAAAAATACAAATACACACATAATTTATAATGTAATGCTATATGCAAGTATCTCTTCTTTTTATAATCCATCATCCTTACACAAATCCATAAGTCATTAACATTTTAGTCCTAGTATTAGCAAAAAGTCCATAAAAGGATCCCAGACTTATACAAACATTTATAAGGTCTAGTCCTTTAATTGTTTATAGCTTTCTTGAACGAAATTCTTATTTAGCTTTTTTGCTGTTTATTTTTAATTCTTTAAGTTGTTAAATGTATAGGTTTTTTTCTATTATTCAAGAAGTCACCATAAGGGTTTTCAAACTTGCTATTTTGAAGATTTCTAATACCTTAAGATAGCTGAATAGATAATTTCCAAGTGATTAGAAAGTGAGTTAGAAAACTCAGTGTCCTCTAAAAGTCAACTTTCTGCCATATTTGAGAGCATGATGGTTCTTTTCATCTCCAGCATTCAAAACTGTGTGAAAATGTTTTGCAATCTCCCCATGAGGATAAGCCATTTAGAGCAAAATCAGATCCTCTCCTTATTTATAGAAGTTCTGTGGAATCAGTATTCTCATGGTCCTTAACCATGATCATTGTTATGTATGCAGGTTTGAAATCATTGGTTAAGTTTGAATTGTTCTTGTAAAGTGTTGGAAATGATTGGTTTAGAAAGTGCGGGAAAACCCTGCACTCTGATTGGCTGTCAGCTGCGGCTGCCGGCTATAAGTAGCAGCCGCAGCAAAGCCAGTCGGGTCCATTCTGAGCTGTAGTCACTAATAAACAAAAGAGCTTGAAACACTCCGTGTCTGTCTCTTTCATGCAAACTTAACACTGGCGACGAAGGTGGGATTCCCCTGAAGAGAAGGCAATGCGGAACAGAAGAAGAGCGAGATGGCTGCGCTGAACACCCCCCCAGCCCCGTTCAATCTGATGGCAGAAGACTGGGAGTCATATGCAGATTGTTTCTAAATGTATTTGGTGGGAAACGATCTTGCCGCCATTTCCGAGCAGCGGAAGAGGGCGGTCTTCCTTATGTACTGCGGTCCGGCAGTTTTTAAGATGGCGAAGGCCCTCGCGGGAGCAGCTGACATAAAGGTAATGGCTTGGCCTGATCTGGAAAGGCTGTTAAGAGCCCATTACGCACCACAAGTATCGTGCCTCATTAAGAGACACGAGTTTTACCGTCGCGATCATGGGGAAAACGAAAGCATAAACGACTTCATGGCAAGTTTAAGAGACATTGGGGGTGCATGCGAATTCAACAGTTTAGAGGAGGCCATGCATGATCATTTCGTTTTAGGCCTTAAAGACAAGGTGCTGCAGAGCAAATTATTAATGAAACCTAAGATCACGCTGAAGGAAGCAATAGAAGAGGCCTCTTCAGCAGAAGCTACGAAGTCCTCAGCAGCAGCCATGAAAAAGATTAACAAGGCCACAAGCCATCCTGATGTGGAAAAGTCCACAACAACTCATTGTGAGCAAATTGATTCAGAGTCAGACTGTAGTGAGGTGGAGGAAGGAATTTACAAACTCAGAATGGAGCGGAAAAAGAAAGACCTGGGAAGAAAGAGGCAAGATTTCTACTGCAGAGGTTGTGGGGGAAGCCATCCCCGCACTGAATGCAAGTTTTTAGACACCATTTGCCTCCGTTGTGATAAAAGAGGACACCTAGCAAGAGTCTGCAAATCATCCAGAACTCCACCCAACAGAAGGAAGTTTGCTGCAAGCAAAGACAAAGAATTCAAGCCTAACAACCTCAGTGAGAAAGCGGGGTGCAGCACAGAAGCAACTGGGAAGAATGAAACTCATCAAACCGTAACTATTGGTCATTCTTCCCCATTAAAAAGCAGAAAGGTGCATGTCAAGGTACTTATTGAAGGAAGGCCTTGCCAAATGGAAGTGGACTCAGGCTCATACCTTTCTATGGTGTCATGGGACACTATTCACAGACTACTTCCTAACATCCAAAAGAATCACTTCAAGAAGCAAGCATTGACTCTTAAAGACTACCAAGGGAACAAGATTCCAGTAGTTGGAACAAGAGAATTCAACGTGAAATTCAAGGGCCACACCAAGCGCCTACCACTGACCATCATGGACAATGACCGCTCAAGTCTGCTGGGCCTTGAATGGTTCAACCCGCTGGGCATCGAGGTGACTGGCATCAATCACATGAGCAACACTGAATGGGAAGAGGCCTTGAAGCCTGAGTTTCCAGAGGTCTTCAGGAATGGATTAGGCAAGTACTTGGGGACCCCCATATCCTTTAACATAGATCCCAAGGTACAACCAATCCGTTTAAAACCCAGAAGGGTCCCATTTGCATTGAAGGAAAAAATTGATGCACAATTAGATAAACTAATAGCCCAAGGGGTTTTAGAGCCCACTGACCACTCCAGGTGGGAGACAACCATAGTCACACCAGTCAAGGCTGATGGGTCTGTAAGAATCTGTGGAGACTACAAGGGGACATTGAACCATGCGCTACAACAGAGCGCATATCCAGTTCCAGTAGTACATCAATTACATTCTCTTGGAGGGGGCACAGTTTTTGCCAAATTGGACCTGGCACAGGCATATCAACATTTAACAGTTGATGATGCCACTGCAGAAGCCCAAACCATTGTGACCCATAGAGGTGCTTTCAAATGCAAAAGGTTGCAATTTGGAGTAAGCGTAGCACCTGGCATCTTCCAAAGCCTTATGGAAAGAATGTTACAAGGGTTGCCAGGGGTGGTGCCCTATTTTGATGATGTTTTAATTTCTGCTGAAAATGACACTCAGTTACAAGAGAGACTCAGAGAAGTCTTGATCAGATTCAAAAAAGCAGGGTTAAAAGTCAAGAAGAAGAAAATGCACACTTAGAACAGATAAAGTGGAATTCTTGGGTTACATGATCGATAAACATGGCATCCACCCCACAGAGGCCAAAGTTCAGGCAATCAAAGAAGCCCCCAGGCCAAAATGCAAAACAGGTTTACAAGCATTCTTGGGACTCATTAACTTCTATCATATGTTTCTACCTCAGAAGGCAACTATTGCAGACCCCCTACATAGGTTGCTAGACAAGAAATCTACATGGGTGGGAGGGCTTCCGGGTTGAGCCCTCTTGCTAACAGGCGGCGGTTTGCTATCGTCCGCGACCGCAGCCTGGCTCTTTCGTCTGAGATCCCCGATCCTCATGGCTCGGGGCTGAAGCTGCCTCGTAGGGACGGCGGAGAAAGGGAAAGCTGCCAGACAGAGTGAGGGGAGCCGCATCTCCCCCCTCTGAGTCTGGTCTTTTCCCTCCGAAGACGACAAGAAGCGGTGGTCAATATGGCCACCTTGAAGAGAAGGTCTCAACTGGATTAAGATTTGTGCAGGAGGAAAGAAAGAAGTTGACAGCAGAAGAATCGGGAGTATTGGAAGGTAAAATCAACAAAGGTACCCCGGGACTAAGATAAAAACGAGCTTTTTAAAAAAAAAGAAAAAAGCGGTGCACCTATCAAGTGAAGGAAAAAATAGTAAAATATTTTGACAGCTATAAGGGCTTTGAACGGGAAAGGTAGAAGCGGCGTAAGAATTTAAGTTTGAGGCTCGAAAAACCCTGAATATTAAAACAAAAGGAAAGGGAGAAGATTTTGTGTGACAGAAAGTGCCACTCAGTGGATAAAAACTGGAATTTAAAGAAGAAGGAAAATATCTTGTTCCTTCGTGGATTGGAATTGTTACAATTTTAAACAAATATTGAAACAAAAAAGCAAGAACTACAGAAGGTGAAAGTTTGAACTTAAATAAAAGACAGACTGCTGGACTAGTTGGTGATATTGATACAGACTCTGGCGTGGGTTGAGATTTTTAAAAAATTTAAAGAAGAAATAAGGAAAATAAAAACTTTTGTGGCCATACAAGGAATTAAAAATGGAATCTAAAAGCATGAAAGAACTGCTACAGGAAGACTGAATTAATTTGGCTCTTGGTCGAAGACATGGAAATGGCGAACAAAGAACAAGAAGAAGGAATCCTGGAAAGGAGGAGCCAGCACAAGGGAAAGCCATCTTAAAGAGACAACTAACACAAAGATCACTACAAATAAAAGGGAAAGGAAGGTGGTCCAAAAATGAAATCTAAGAAAGCAATTAAAAGGGGAACATTTATGGAATTAGGCAAGGTAGAAAGGCCCAGAAGAAAGAGAGCAGAAAGGTAATGAGAGAGAGGGATTCAAATTGGATGGAGAAGGGATATAGCAGAAAGAGGAGGAGGGGAACAAGAAACAGGAGCAGAAGATAGAGAAATATGGGAATTATATAATGAAGAAAGAAACTCATTTACATAGAGATAATGGCTAAGGTATTAAGAAGGGGTTCTGCATGGAGAAGATGGGTAATAAGAATATACCGTAATTATTAAAATATAAAACAATAGAGGGGCTACTGACAACAATTTTTTTAGATGAAGGTACACTCTCACTTTTTACTTATAAAAAAAGGTAAATGTTGATTAGATAAATTGAATTAATTGAAATAATTCTTGAAGATGTTTAAAAATGAGACTTGTCAGTAACCAAGGTTAATTATTTTTACTATTACTTTGAAATTATAAATAAATTTTAAATTGGGGGGATATGTGTTGCAGAACCCAACTGAAAAGATATATAATGTTATGTAGCTTTTCTTCTCTTCTTTTTTCTTATTCTATCTTTTGCCTCAAAGGGAATGATTATTATAATGTTATTATGTTAATCACTGAGGTGACACTTTCAAAGTAGTAAAGGGGGGTAAGTCTAGGTTTTTTAAAAATTCTTCTTTGTGTTAAAGCTTGTATTGATTTAGAATTATGCAAAGAATACGTGATGAAAGGGCAAATCTTACGGATAAAAGAAATATGTAAATGATAAAAGAGCATTAATAATGTGAAGATAGTTTAAGGATAGATATGGATAAACTTTATTCTTTATATGATGAGCAAACATATTGTTATTTTTAAAAGAAATATAAATGCTTAAGAACTATTTATAATAATTTGAAATGAAATGGGGTTATATAGATTGAGATTAAGATCTGAGACTAGGATTAATTTGTTTGGCTCTTTGTTTGCAAAAAATGGAATGGAAGTAAAAATGGGATAAAATACGAAGTTAAATGTTAAAAATACTATAAAACTATCATCATATTTGCATGTAAAAGTGATGACCCGGAAATATGCTGTCTACTGAAAAGAGACTTATTTAAATTGTTAAAAATTGAATAAAACCTGTTTGAAAAAAAAAAGAAATCTACATGGGTCTGGGGCAGGAAGGAACAAGCTGCATTTAACAATATCAAGAGACAAATCACGTCTGATTCTGTACTGATACAGTTCTCTGAGAGCTTGCCTGTTGTTCTGACTTGTGATGCCTCCCCTTTTGGAGTAGCGGGGGTGTTGAGCCACATGCTTCCCAGCGGGAGAGAAGCCCCTATTGCATTTTACTCTCGCACCATGACTAAAGCAGAGAGGAACTACAGCCAACTGGACAAGGAAGCCTTGGCAATTGTAGCAGATATCAAGAAATTCCATGAGTATCTATATGGGAGAACATTTACTGTTGTCACAGATCACAAACCCCTTTTAGGAATTGTGGCAGGGGACAAACCAACGCCCACGATCCTGTCACCAAGAATGCTGAGATGGACTGAATTTCTTGCTGCTTATTCATACAAACTGATCCACAGACCTAGTAAAGACATTGGGCATGCAGATGCTTTGAGTCGCTGCCCACTTCCTTCACACATTGAGGACCCTGTTCCTGAGACTCACACCTTTTTTCTAGAAACTGTTGCCAAGCTTCCAGGACATGCTGCTGAAATTGCCAGAGACACTGCCAAAGACACTTTATTGGCTCCTGTTATAGGCTGGATTAAGAAAGGTTGGCCACTTCAAGATCTACCTCAACTTGCCCAACCTTTTAAATCCAGGCAAACTGAATTATCTGTATTAAGAGGATGTATTTTGTGGGGTAACAGGGTGGTTATTCCTGCAAAACTACAAAAGGAGGCTTTGGAAATGTTACATGAGGGTCATCCGGGAATTGTCAGAATGAAGGGATTGGCCAGGAGTTATGTATGGTGGCCAGGTATTGACAAAATGGTTGAAAACTGGGTTGCATCCTGTCCCAACTGCCAGGAAGTCAGGCCTGCCCCACCTCTCGCCCCCAAACAGGAATGGGAATGTCCTAGGGGCCCATGGTCCAGGATTCACATTGACCTTGCTGGCCCTACCAGAGGGCACACTTTCTTTATTATAGTAGATGCATATTCCAAATGGCTAGAGTTTATCCCTGTGGCATCCACCACAGCTGAAGCTTAAGAAGCTTTTTGTAACTCATGGGTTACCTGATGTCCTAGTTTCTGACAATGGTCCTCAATTTACTTCCAAACTTTTTGAATCATATCTAGCACAGCAGGGTATCAGACATGCCCTGACCGCCCCTGGGCACCCTTCGGGTAATGGCCGGGCTGAACGTATGGTACGATTTACCAAGGAAAAACTTCAGCAATTGGGTCCAGGGGACATCACTGAGAAAGTTGAAAAACTACTCAGTGTCCAGCATATCACTCCCAACCCCTCAACTAATTTAACCCCAGCTGAATTGTTGATGGGTAGGAAACTCAGGTCTCCCCTTGACTGCCTTCATCCCACTTACGCACCCAATGCACCACTAGATTCCACTAGAAAAATGCGCACATTCACTGTGGGTGATTCTGTTTATGCTAAGAACCTTATGGGTGAACCATTATGGATTCCTGCTGAGATAACCCAAATCACAGGCCCCAGGTCTTACAGGGTACAAACGGAGGATGGTGTCCTCTGGAGCAGGCACATTGATCAGTTAAGATCCAGATTTCCTCAGGAGCATCGCTTTTGCTCCTCTCTGGTTCCCATACCTACTGCCTCTTCTAGGGGAAGGGAGGATTATGAGAGTAATCAGCAAGTAAGAATCAACCCCATGTGTAACGAGCTAACACGACAGGAACCATCCCAAAACCTGTCACAGTACCAACAACCATTTTTACAAATGGAAGATTGCACATCACTACCTGACTTAGGTGCTGACATTGGGTTGGAGATGGATTGGGAGGAGAGACCAGGTTGTAGTAACCAAACAGGTTCTACCATTACTAGAAGTCCAAGTAAGGAAATGTCAGCAGACACATTTCCTCTCTCACAAGGTGAGAACCTTAAAACATCTGAACCATGTAGGTCTCAACGTACATGTAAGAGCCCCACCTATTTAAAAGAATACATTAGATAGATTGGGGTTTGAGTATGGACTGAACCTAGTGGGGAGGGGTGTTATGTATGCAGGTTTGAAATCATTGGTTAAGTTTGAATTGTTCTTGTATAGTGTTGGAAATGATTGGTTTAGAAAGTGCGGGAAAACCCTGCACTCTGATTGGCTGTCAGCTGCGGCTGCCAGCTATAAATAGCAGCCGCAGCAAAGCCATTCGGGTCCGTTCTGAGCTGTAGTCATTAATAAACAAAAGAGCTTGAAGCACTCCGTGTCTGTCTCTTCATGCAAACTTAACAATCATCATTGATGCTCATTTATGGACATCTTAGCTTGCCATTCCTCACCTAGAAGTTCATTGTTCCTCTCTATTGTGTACTGATGTACACTACTGTAATCTATTGTGTATATACTACACTACTGTGTCCAATTCAGGCTACATATTTTAAAGGATATTGATCAACTAAATTATGTCTAGAAGAAAATAAAAAGATAATGAAGGGATCTGGAAATAATATACAGTATAAATGATATACACATGAGAAATGGTTGAAGGTGAAGCATTGGCTATACTTTGACTGGAAAAGAGGAGTCTGTGGGGGAGCCATGATATCTATCTTCAAGTCCCATTAGATCTGGCACATAAGAAGATGAGATAAAGCTCTTCAGTATTGTTCCAGAAAATAAAGTAAGTCATTATTGGTTTAAATTAAAGCAAAACAGATTTTGATTGAGCATCATGGCATTTGCACAGTGGCAGTCAGAGAGATGGGATACCTCAATGGCTATACTCTTACCTTTTTATGTGTCTAGTCAGGGAACTGTTGTGTTTGAGGAAAATGGAATGCTTCAACATGGTAAATATTTCCATTGTTAAGCAGAAAGCTTCAAACTCATCAGCAAATTTTTACCCTTAGGGGGAGTAGTAAAAAGCTTACACTGCCTTTCAGGATTGGGGAAGGGGAGAGAAACCAAGATGACAAGAAATGAATCAGGCCATGATCCAGAAGAATTCAACCAAAGGAACTTCTTCTGTAAAACACAGAAAAATAACTCTATCCCTTCCTCTTCAGCTCTGTTCCATGAAGCTGATCCTTCTCCTTTCTTCATGTGGCATAATATTCCCTTAGTCACCTTTCATTTTCTATCCAAGCCAGGTGGTTGAGGATGGAAGCTGCAATTCACACAATCACTCTGAATTGCACTAAGTGGAAATAACACTTACCAGTAATGTCAAAGATATTCTGCAAGTGGTTTCCATCATGGCACACCGTCAGTGGGACTATTCTCCCACACCTTCAGTGCTCTATTGTCCTGCTTATTTTAACTACCCACTCAGATTCTTCCTTCTGGCCAAGTTCTGTGATGAAGGAAGCCTCCCTTTGCACTTTGCAAAACTTGTCCCATCTATAATTGTATCAGGGAATTATCTTGATAGACTGGGAGAAGAACCCCACCTGGAAGAATACTTGGATAAGATATGGCTTGGCTTCCAGAAGGAATGTGGCATACCTCTCAGAGGAGACTTTATTTACTTTCTTGGGCTCTACTGATGATGGGGGAGAAATGTACTTTCAGGTTTGCAACATTCTGATGATGTAACCTTACAATAAGGTGGAATTACCACACTTGAGCATATGCCTCCTGTGTGGACTATCTTACAAGGCTGACACTACCCCATCATAGCTATACTGCTTTCTTTCTCTGCCGACTTCTTGTGGTCAGTTACAGCACTGTCTCAGCCAATGCTAACCTTCTCTCAGCCAGTCCTTGAGTATTGAAGATTTGTCCTGAAATGAATACAAACTCCAGCTCCTTTGTAGTGCAATGATGATTTATTCATTATATCAGCAAACAAATACTCTTATCTGACAAGAAAAGCTAAAAGCCAGGCAAGGTTAGCATTGGATTTGAGTTTGTTCCCTTTCCTTTTATTACCATTATCATGAGACATACCCCACCACACCCAGGCCTATACGCAATTCTAGTTCTGGCTACACCTAAACCCATTATCTCTAAATGCTATTAACCCTATAACATGTCTACATCCCTAACCTATTCCAACCCTCACTGACTGATCCCCACCTGGTGCCACCCTCACCATGTTTAACTTAAGGCTTAATTACCATCTATATGTGCCCAACCCCCTCTAACAATATGCATCACAGCAATACATGAAAAGAGCCATTTCCAGCCCTGCAGTTGCTTCAGAATCCATCCTGCAGTGACTCTCAACACCATTGGCCAGCACACCAGCAGAAACACAGAAATACAGAACTGGCAGCAGCAGAGATAAGGTGACATTCTCCACGGCCATTCTCCATGACTTGCTGTGAGGCATGTTTGGAGCTGACGGGCTCCATAGCGAACTTGGAGCCCGACACACTGGGGACAACATGTCCTGCAGTCCACTGGTGGTGGTGTATGGGATTCAATCCTTGCTACTATATTGTTTCCCCTTCCCCAAACAGACCAATCATTTCCCTGAAAGTAGCCTGCATTATATTTTGAGAAAGCAGCAACCCTTCCAGATTTTTTTACTAACGTTGGTAAAGGGTGGGCTATAGACACACCAGTTCTTAAGGTCAACATAATTTTCTTCAGTCTCCAGGAAGGGAATAAAACACATCAGAATGGATATATGGTTGAGCCCTTATGCTGCAGATTTGCCCTCTCTATAGATGGACTTCCCTCTATCAGCAGTCCCTTTGGGGTCTCTTTGACAATGTTTCCAATCTCTCTGAAATGCCAGCACTGAAATGTCAGGAGCAGTTAAACGCAGGAGATAAAGAATCCTCCCACGGGTGACAAAGTTGGAAATGTTTGGGCATGGTATCAATAAAATAGCAAGAGCTGAAAATGTGGGGTATAATTATCATACAGGGCAGGTAATTGTTTTCCACACTTGGAGCAGCTCCAGATTGAATTGATGTGGCAGCTTAAATTGTGCTGATCTGCACGGCACAAGAACTGAACTCCTTGTCAGCACTTGGTCATTCACAAAGGGTTTCCGAGTTGACTAATATTGTGCTTGAGCTGCTGCTGAACACAGATGGTGATCATATTTTTACAGAAGGGTTTTTTTTCCCTGTTCATTCTCAATGCTGCAAAATTATAATTTATACGTGTTTGGGAGGGCACATTGTTCTTGATTATTTCATTTAAATTTTCTTTAATTTTATAAGTAAGCTGCCTTGGGATTCTGAGTCTGAGAAATTAAAAGTAATCTATTTAAATAGCCAGTTTTCTTAGAAATCTATGGGGAAAACTGAAATGTGAATGGAAGAAAGGAAAAGAATTATGGGCCAGTTTCCAGAAAGTTAGTCATGTTAGTATCTTGCAACAAAAACAGCACAGTCTCACAGCACCTTAACAACAAATATATTATGACATAAGCCTATATGGATTGCTTCATCAATTCTTTGCAGGAAAAGAAGTATTATATATACACTTAGCTGTTACCTGGAAGCAGAAGAAAAATGGTAAAAAGAGATAAAGTGAGAATAATAAATAAAAATGCTAATTAGATGATATCTAACAAGATATTGGATATCTTGGTCTTTAATATGTGAAAGGGGTTATTAAATTTCCCAATGAATCCAGGTATTAAACAGAAATGAAGGTTTCTTATCCGATAGAAAGAGAATGAAGTATGTATTGATAGGCTGTTTCAGTGATAAAATTACGGCAATTCACACTGGTTTAACCAAACTCCAGGAACAGTAATTGGTTTGAACTCTCTATTTCCATATGAAAAATGAAGAATGAGAGGACAGAACCAAGAACACCAACTCAAGTCTGATTTTTACATAATCAGAAAAAAACCACCTCTCATAATATCTGAAGTGCAATTTTATTTATAATCCTTTATTTGTTTTTATTTTTTATATACCTAATACTATTTGCTCCTATTTTCCCCATAACTACAATTCTGTGAGGTGAGCTGGCCTGAGAGAGAATGACTGATCCAAAGTTACCCTGCTTACTTTCATGCTTAAAGCAGGTCTAGAATTCACAGTTTTCCTGGTTTCAAGCCTGGTGCCTTACCACTAAACCAAACTAAATTCCTTCCACTCCCCGCAAATGGCTGTGGCCAGTGGTGGGATTCAAAACATTTTACTACCGGTTCTGTGGTTGTGGCTTGGTAGGCATGGCATGGCTTGGTGGGCGTGGCTTGGTGGGTGTGGCAGGTGAAAGATACTGTAAAATCTCCATTCCCACCCCACTACAGGGGAAAGATACTGCAAAATCCCCGTTCCCTCCCCACTCCTGGGGGACGGTTACTGCAAAATCCCATTTCCTCCCCACCCCCCTAACCTGCTTGCCAGCTCTGTTCTCCTGTGCAGGGCAACAAAAGAAGACCCAGCCGATCAGCTGGGACTCGGGAGACAGAAAATAGATGGGGGCAGGGCCAGTCAGAGGTGGTATTTGCCAGTTCTCCGAACTACTCAAAATTTCCGCTACTGGTTCTCCAGAACTGATCAGAACCTGCTGAATACCACCTCTGGCTGTGGCATTTCTATTTCTCTGAAATAGTTGTTATCTGAATTTCTATTTGCATTTCTATTTCTATTTCTCTGAAATTCAGTTGTTATCTGAATTTCCTTTGCATCTAGCTGTTAAGACTAAATGAGAAATAAGATCCAAGGCAATTGACATTCATAATAAAAGATAGCTAACAATAGGTTTCAAGGCGGGGATCATGAACAGATAAATGGGTCTCTGCAATAGTGGGCCCTGAAGTAACTGGCAGCGTATAATCACATTAAGCTGGTCTAGAACAAAATTAAGCAGGGTCAGATTGAGTTAATACTTAGAAGACACCAGGAGATCCTGGGGGCATAACTGATTAACTAAAATAAAAACATCTCAGCACAAGGCAATGGGAAATCACAGCTCCTGTAGTCATGAATTCAATTCATAGGAATCTTTATCTTTGGGCATAGTAATACATTCCATTAGAATATTGGTTAAATTTGGACTTAAGTAACATTTTTACAAAATGTTATTAAGAGGTGTTTGATCAAATAGTCTAAGAAGGTGTCACCAGATGCAGAGCACTTTAAGAAATGTGGAGGCAGAAGAATCCAACCTAGCTTAAAGAGACACAGGCAGAAATAGTTAACTAACCTTAGCTTTGCCAGTGTGAGTCACTGCCCCAAATCAAGTGACAAGTCTGTTCTCACCCAACATACATCTTCACAGCATCAGTGACTCTGGAAATTGGCAAGTGTTATGCGTAGCTCCTTCACTTCTTGTTGATGACTGATTTCCTTCCCTTCCATTACCTTTCTCTCCATCTCTTTCTCTCTTGCAACATTTTGAACCAAGAGCAGACAAATTTTCTACAAATGCCTTCTGTCTGAAAAGCTCTTGTCAGGGGAGAAAAATGTTTTTATGTTTCTGCACCAAAGTGTCTATTTCCTGAGCTCTTCAGTTCCTTCTGTGTATTGTAGCTGATGGTTTTGGTGTAGCAGATAACCTTTTCATGCACAATCAGCAGGCACTGCGGAGGACATTTAAACATTCCCAGAGGGGGAAATAGAAGTTGAGATCTTTTAAAAATTCTGGCAAATAGCTGAGAATGGGGATATAATGCTTCTGTCCTCAGAGGCAGCAGACTTCTCCAAATCTCCTTTCTTAAATGGGGAAGGGAGGGAGGGAGGGAGGGGAAAGGGGAAAGGGAAGGGAAGGGTGCTGGGAGCTCTATTGTGGTCATAGTGTGCCTCTTAACACTGTACTTTAAATAGTACTTGTCAGCTTCAGGGCCCAAGTATAATTGTGTCTCACTGCACAGGATGATAGATGTGGTCTAACTGTGCGGATCTGTGTGGATTTCTTCAGTTTTATAGAGAACCCCTGGCATTTGCAAAACATCCTGCCCAATGTGAAATCTCCCATAGTCAGATAAATCCTTTCTATTCCTTTCCACACACATGCCTTTATTCTTCTTAAAATATTTCCATGTGATTAACACTGAGAGATTCCCTAAAACCAGAGAGTTGAGGGTTGAGAGTTTTCACCCCACCTGTGTGCTTTTCTATCTGTCTGCTACGAATGCCTACGCTTTCCATCCAATGCCTACTGTTTCCATCATGCATCTGATTCCGATCGTCATCTTCCTGCTTTCGCCCACCCTCATCTCCTCTGGAATTCCTTTGATAATGAAAATCTGTTCTACCAAACAAGTGTAACTCACAGGAAGTGATCTTTCTCTGAGCCACCGTCTGTATATAAAAGCATGTATTCTCATCATTAATTTTGACAAGCAGCATCTCCCAATAGAAACATGCTTTGGCATGACAACAGCAAAAAAAAAAACTCAGCAGCTGTTCCTGACAGCTACCACTTTTTTTTCTATCTTCTTCCTTTCACTCTTTTCCAACCTGTTTTCTCACAAAGGCATTAAAATTAAGCAGATTCTAAAAACACTTCAGGGTGAAAGAGGAAAGTGAATCTTCTGCAAGATGTGCCACAACAGCTACCCTTAACTAACAGTAAGATCTCAATCAAATGAGAACTACTAAAAAGATTTGACTGGGGGTGAAGGGAGAATTAAATAGAATCTTGATTCTAAATTATGCTCTTCATTGAAGTTCATCAATTTTGTATGAAGCATAGTCACTAGAATTTCTCAGTCTACTGACTTTACCACTGAAGTATCAGAATATCAAGTTAAAATATAATTGTTTTAAAAACTAAGCGGAAAGATTTTTTTTCAAAGGACATCAGCATTCATGTTGCTCTTTTAAAGATCTTCCCTAATTTATATTGAGATTTTGGATTTAGAACATGCTGGGCCAGAGAGAGACTAATATTATTCATATTTTTTCTTTCCAGAAATAACTGCCATTTAAAAAATTCCAAAGTCCATATTGAGGCTATATCTGAAACTCACTCAGTTGTATGCCTAAAATTGGCCTATCCTTTCAGTACAGACCTTGCCACAGTACATACTTTCTGAATATCAACATTTAAAAAAAATTCACAGCAGTAATGAGCACAAATCTGTAAATATTAGAAATGCCTCAATTTGGGTTTTCCTGGAAGCATTAAACTATTTTGCAAAATAAAAACCTAACTGTCATCTTCTTAGCTAAGCCCAAAAAGATGGAGAATGGGATGACTACTCACTATAAGATGATCAGAATGGGAAAGTATATAGCAATACTTTGATAATAATCTATTTCAACAGATAAAGAATAACTGAGCTTGCTCTAACAGAGGAGCTGGATGAGGAGGTGAAAGGTAGTTTACTAACAGATAATAGCTCTGATAATAAAACTGGAATGAAAGCATCTTCACTTACTAACTGGATCATAGGTAGAGATTAAATAATAAACTCTTAATAGAAACTGACTGGGAAAACATAATGTATATGTACAAGTTAGAAAAAAATACTTTTGGGATACTATCAGGCATAACCAACGTACCAGATAAAACTTTGACCATTTTTTTTTAAAAAGATGTTTGATCATGAATGTTAAGTTTGCATGAAGAGTCAGACGCGTAGAGCTTCAGTGAAGAGTTTATTCAGTGACTACAGCTTGAATGGACCCGTGTTGGCTGGGCTACGGCTGCCTCTTATAGCCTGCAGCCGTAGTTGCCAGCCAATGGGAGTGCAGGGTTTCTTCCCGCACTATTTAAACCAATACCATTTGACATTTTACAAGAACAGTTCAAATAAACCAATAACATTCAAACCTACATACATAACACCCCTCCCCACTAGGTTCAGTCCATACCAAACCCCAACCTATCTAATGTATTCTTTTAAATAGGTGGGGCTCTTACGTGTGCGTTGAGACCTTCGTGGTTCAGAAGTTTTAACGTTCTCACCCAGTGAGAGAGGAAATATGTCTGCTGACATTTCCCTGCTGGGACTTCCTGTGAAAGGAGACCCTGCTAGACTGCTAGAATCTGGTCTCTCCTCCCAACCCATCTCCATTCCAATGTCAGCACCCAAGTCAGGTAGTGATGTGCAATCTTCCACTTCTAAGGATGGATCTTGGCATTGTGACAGGGTTCGGGATGGTTCCTGTCGTAATGGCTCGTTACACATGGGGTTGATTCTTGCTTGCTGATTTTCCTCCTGTTCCTCCCCTTCCCCCTTAGAAGTGACATCAGGTGAGGGAACCAGAGAGAGACAGGGGCGATGTTCCTGAGGGAACCTGGATCTAAGTTGATCAATGTGCCTGCTCCAGAGGAGTCCATCCTCTGTTTGCACCCTGTAAGAACGAGGGCCTGTGATTTGAGTTGTTTCAGCAGGAATCCACAAAGGCTCACCTATAAGGTTCTTAGCATACACAGAATCACCCACACTGAAAGTACGAACTTTGGAAGTGGAATCCAGTGGTGCGTTGGGTGCGTAAGTGGGATGAAGGCGGTCAAGGGAAGACCTAAGTTTCCTACCCATCAATAACTCTGCTGGGGATAAGTTATTTGATGGACTAGGAGTGATGTGCTGAACACTAAGAAGTCTTTCAAGCTTCTCAGTGATGTCCCCAGGACCCAGTTGCTGAAGCTTCTCTTTGGTAAAGCATACCATGCGTTCAGCCCGGCCGTTAGCCAAAGGGTGCCCAGGGGCAGTAAGGGCATGTCTGATACCCTGTTGTGCTAGGAAGGATTCAAAAAGGTTGGATGTAAATTGAGGGCCATTGTCAGAGACAAGAACATAAGGTAACCAATGGGTTACAAATAGTTTTCTGAGCTGCTTGTTGACGGCATCAGTTGTGGTGGATGTCATGGGAAATACCTCGAGCCATTTGGAATATGCATCTACTATAACCAGAAAAGTGTGCCCTCTAGTAGGACCTGCGAAATCAATGTGGATCCTAGACCATGGGCCCCTAGGACATTCCCATTCCTGTGTGGGGGCGTGAGGTGGGGCAGGCCTGACTACCTGGCAATTGGGACAAGATGCAATCCAGTTTTCATCCATTTTGTCAATACCTGGCCACCATACATAACTCCTGGCCAATCCCTTCATCCTTACAATACCAGGATGACCCTCATGTAACATTTCCAAAACCTCTCTTTGCAGTTTTGCAGGAATAACCACCCTGTTACCCCACAAAATACATCCTCTTAATACAGATAATTCAGTTTGTCTGGACTTAAAAGGTTGGGCAAGGTGAGGTAGATCTTGAAGAGGCCAACCTTTCTTAATCCAGCCTATAACAGGAGCCAACACAGTGTCTTTGGCAGTCTCTCTGGCAATCTCAGCAGCATGAACTGGAAGCTTAGCAACAGTTTCTAGGAAAAAGGTGTGTGTTTCAGGTTCAAAGTCCTCCTTGTGGCAAGGCAGTGGGCAACGACTCAGTGCATCAGCATGTCCAATGTCCTTGCCAGGCCTGTGAATCAGTTTGTATGAGTAAGCTGCAAGAAATTCAGTCCACCTCAGCTTCTTGGTGACAGGATAGTAGGTGTAGGTTTGTCTCCTGCCACAATGCCTAATAAAGGTTTGTGATCTGTAATAATGGTAAATGTCCTGCCATACACATATCATGAAATTTGCACAGATTGCTTGATAAAAAAAGCTGTTTGGATCTGGGGGAGGAAGGAACAATCAGCATTTAACAGTATTAAGAGACTAATCACATCTGATGCTGTATTGATACAATTCTCTGAGAATTTGCCTGTTGTACTGACTTGTGATGCATCCCCTTTGGAATGGGGGTTTGAGCCACAGGCTTCCCAGTGGAAGGGAAGCCCCCATTGCATTTTACTCTCGCACCTTGACCAAGGCAGAGAGGAATTATAGCCAACTGGACAAAGAGGCATTGGCAGTTGTTGCAGCTGTCAAGAAATTTCATGAATATGTGTATGGCAGGACATTTACCATTATTACAGATCACAAAGCTTTATTAGGCATTGTGGCAGGAGACAAACCTACACCTACTATCCTGTCACCAAGAATGCTGAGGTGGACTGAATTTCTTGCAGCTTACTCATACAAACTGATTCACAGGCCTGGCAAGGACATTGGACATGCTGATGCACTGAGTCGTTGCCCACTGCCTTGCCACAAGGAGGACTTTGAACCTGAAACACACACCTTTTTCCTAGAAACTGTTGCTAAGCTTCCAGTTCATGCTGCTGAGATTGCCAGAGAGACTGCCAAAGACACTGTGTTGGCTCCTGTTATAGGCTGGATTAAGAAAGGTTGGCCTCTTCAAGATCTACCTCACCTTGCCCAACCTTTTAAGTCCAGACAAACTGAATTATCTGTATTAAGAGGATGTATTTTGTGGGGTAACAGGGTGGTTATTCCTGCAAAACTGCAAAGAGAGGTTTTGGAAATGTTACATGAGGGTCATCCTGGTATTGTAAGGATGAAGGGATTGGCCAGGAGTTATGTATGGTGGCCAGGTATTGACAAAATGGTTGAAAACCGGGTTGCATCTTGTCCCAATTGCCAGGTAGTCAGGCCTGCCCCACCTCACGCCCCCACACAGGAATGGGAATGTCCTAGGGGCCCATGGTCTAGGATCCACATTGATTTCGCAGGTCCTACTAGAGGGCACACTTTTCTGGTTATAGTAGATGCATATTCCAAATGGCTCGAGGTATTTCCCATGACATCCACCACAACTGATGCCGTCAACAAGCAGCTCAGAAAACTATTTGTAACCCATTGGTTACCTTATGTTCTTGTCTCTGACAATGGCCCTCAATTTACATCCAACCTTTTTGAATCCTTTCTAGCTCAACAGGGTATCAGACATGCCCTCACTGCCCCTGGGCACCCTTTGGCTAACGGCCGGGCTGAACGCATGGTACGCTTTACCAAAGAGAAGCTTCAGCAACTGGGTCCTGGGGACATCACTGAGAAGCTTGAAAAACTTCTTAGTGTTCAGCACATCACACCTAGCCCATCTACTAACTTATCCCCAGCAGAGTTGTTGATGGGTAGGAAACTTAGGTCTTCCCGTGACCGCCTTCATCCCACTTACGCACCCAACGCACCACTGGATTCCACTTCCAAAGTTCGTACTTTCTGTGTGGGTGATTCTGTATATGCTAAGAACCTTATAGGTGAACCTCTGTGGATTCCTGCTGAAATAACTCACATCACTGGCCCTCATTCTTACAGGGTACAAACAGAGGATGGCCTCCTCTGGAGCAGGCACATTGACCAACTTAGATCCAGGTTCCCTCAGGAACATCACCCTTGTCCCTCTCTGGGTTCCTCACCTGATGTCACTTCTAGGGGGGAAGGAGAGGAACAGGAGGAAAATCAGCAAGCAAGAATCAACCCCATGTGTAACGAGCCATTACGACAGGAACCATCCCGAACCCTGTCACAATGCCAAGATCCATCCTTAGAAGTGGAAGATTGCACATCACTACCTGACTTGGGTGCTGACATTGGAATGGAGATGGGTTGGGAGGAGAGACCAGATTCTAACAGTCTAACAGGGTCTCCTTTCACAGGAAGTCCCAACAGGGAAATGTCAGCAGACACATTTCCCTCTCACTGGGTGAGAACGTTAAAACTTCTGAACCACGAAGGTCTCAACATACGCGTAAGAGCCCCACCTATTTAAAGGAATACATTAGATAGGTTGGGGTTTGGTATGGACTGAACCTAGTGGGGGGGGTGTGTATGTATGTAGGTTTGAATGTTATTGGTTTATTTGAACTGTTCTTGTAAAATGTCAAATGGTATTGGTTTAAATAGTGCGGAAGAAACCCTGCACTCCCATTGGCTGGCAACTACGCTGCAGGCTATAAGAGGGCAGCAGCCAGCCAACTCGGGTCCATTCGAGCTGTAGTCACTGAATAAACTCTTTACTGGAACTCTTCGATCTGACTCTTCATGCAAACTTAACATAATGAGTCAAGGAAGGCTTGC